>PVJN01046157.1:0-16565 GCA_004026805.1 Lasiurus borealis
CACCTCCCTTGTAGGTAACTTTAATCTGCTCCTGTATAGTGGTTGATAAAAGAAATTTTGCAGAAGTAAGGCTATCAGGATAGATTTAGGGAGGTGGGCCTCAGTCATGCCTTCTCTACACGATGACTACGTGCCTGGTTGTGTTAGGTGCTAACCCTGCTGGGGTGAAGGAGGGTGTGGGGGTGTTGGGGGGTAGGGGGTGGAGGAGGGGGGCAAAATACAGCCTGCGGGCTCGTCACCTGCTTTTGTAAATCAAGTTTATTGGGAGCAGCCACACCTGGTTATTTACATAGAGTCTTTGATGAGCCCATAAGCCGCATTGAGTAGTTTTGCTGTAGATCTTCAGGCCCCAGAGCCTAAATCATTTACTATCTGGCCCTTCCCAGATAAGAGGTGCACTCCCTTGCAGCATAGCATTAATGGGGGGTGGGTATGCAGTCCCCCTCACTCAAGAGGTTTAGAATTAGAGGTGATGCCTGTGAAGTATTTATTACAACGTCCCCTGTGCATTCTTTGCTATGAAAAGGAGTTTCTTGTCACTGTTGTGATGACATTCACCCACAGTAGATGAGCTCTGAGAGGGACAAAAAGGGCACCCTCCTGAAGGAACCCAATGGCTCCAAAGGAGCGAGCCCCCCACCTGAATGGATTAGGGGGTGAGGGGAAGTGCCCATCAAAAAGACTAATCAGCCCAGGGAGCATAGACTCAGGCAGACCTGGCCCAGGCACCTCTCCTGGGGAAAGGGCGTCAGCTTGGGGCCAGCCTGCTGTGATCTCACATCCCGGTGGTCTGACCTCTCAGGTGGTCTGACCTAGCTCCCGGCAGGCCTTCTGCTCCGAGTGAACTTGCTGGCCAGGCCCCTCAGTTGCTCCTGGGACTGGAGTGCGCTGCTGCCTCCGGTCCTGAGTTGGAGCAATGGGAGTCTGCCCCTGGAGACAGAGCCCTGCCTGTGGCTGGCAGGCAGCCCCTGGACCGCAGGGCTGAGCGCCAGAGCTGGCCTGTGAGACCGACCCCACAGCAATGAAAGCCTTTGTAATGCCTGCCGACATGGTGAGGGGAACATGGCGTCTCTCCTAAGCCCTACTCCTCGGACCCTGTCAGTCTCTCATTCTCAGCAATGACCCTGCCCCCTGCCCCTCGGGGACTGCTCAGCTGGTGGCCAGCAAACCTATACACTCCCACATCCCAAACTGCACCCACTGTTTGCATAGTTATTTATAGCTGCCCCTGCACTGCAGGAAGCTATCTTTCCCCCAGGCTCAACCCTTCCAGCCTTTTCATCTGTCTCCTCCCTTCTTCCCTAGGCCCTCCAGCCATTATCTCCTCTCCTTTTATCTCCTTCATTCTCTTTCTGTCCATTAGCATTTAAGTACCTCTAGTATCTCCGGTTTATATATATCCCCTCCACCTTCAGTTTTCAGCATCCCCCCCTTCTCTTCCTCCCCTCACTTCTTGTCCCACCTTATAAGTCTCTGCTGATGCACCTAGTATCTCCTCCTGCCCAAGGATTCAACTGCCTCTGGAATCGGGATGACTCCCAATTCCCTAGCTCTTGCCTTCAACTTCTCCCTGAGTTCTAGCCCTTCAGCATCCAATGAACGTTTCCATGGGAGGTACCAGCGCACCCCCAAACACAACAGGTCCTAATCAGAAGCTAAGTATCTGCCATCAAGTGTTTCTCCTTGTGTGCCGGGTCCTTGCCATACACGCTTCCAGTGTTTAAGCCAGAAATGGGTCTTTCCTTTAACTTTGCTTCCTGCAGTTCCCCTCCTCTCCGCCACCTTTCCTACCCAACAGCCTCTCCATCCCCCTGCTTCTGCCCAGGCCACCACCCACTGCCCCGGGTTTCTGAAATGCTCTCTCAACGCCAGGCCCACCCCCCTCCCAGTCTGTTGTCTTCAGTGCTGCCAGAGAGACCTTTCTGAACACGCCACTCTCCTGCCTCGTCTGGGTGAAATCAAAGCTCCAGCACATGACTGAGGATCCCCTTTGGGATTGCCTCACGTTGACCTTGCGGCCTTAGACTTTGCACATAGTCTTCCAGTCTTCTCCTTGCTCCCTGTCCCAACCTCCAGTCCTTCCTTTTGTCCATTAGATCTTTCGGCATTTCCTCCAGGAAGCCTTCTGGGACTTCCTTCGCTCATTTGACGCGTGTAGCGCCCCTCCTGGCTGCTCCTGGGAATCCCCCAGCACACTGGCAATACTTAGCACACTGTACCCTTATTGCAGTTTCTTGTCCAAGTGCCCAAGAAGGTTGCATGCTTTTAAGCAACAGCATTAATATATACCTTGATTTTTCACTGAGCCTCACACCTGCCCAAGACAGAGATAAGTGTTTCAAGGAGAAAAACCAAAGAGACGAAAGGTGATTGAGAGAGGGGGTCTCCCATAGACGGAGATTGAGGGCAGAGGTGCTAAGAAGGTGACTTTCAAGGTAGGGTGGAGTATGTGAAAGCATCCTGGGACCACGCTCAGGCTGAGGAAACAGCAGTGCGTTTCAGGACCAGAAGGAAGGCCAGCCTGACTGACTGACTGAGGGCAGAGTGGAAGGAGAGGGGCCTGGAGAGAGTTGCAGCCATGCGAGTGCCACACTTGATTTTCTTCCAGGTGGGATGAAAGCAATTGACGAATAAATGGACACTGAGTGCATGGGCTGTCAGAGGGTAAAGCCAACCTGTACCCTCCTCAGGTTCCCAGGGCATGTGGCCAACTCCGCAGGTCACGGGGAGGCCCCTGGAGCAGCGCCTGGGTCCGTGACTTACCCGGGGAGGAGCTAGTGAGACGGCGGCCTGGCACAGTGCTGCCTCTGTTCACCTGGGGCCCAGATGCAGGCTTAGAGGGAAACTCCCTGCGGAGAGGGGCAGGGCGATGATTGATGGGTTATTCTGCCTTGGACTACCTCCAGGCCCTTTGTCCTGGAGAATGAGGCTGGAGGACCCCAGGGGACAAAGACAATGGAGGGTGGGAGGTGTAAGAGACAAAGCCAGAAGTGGGTGAAAGTTGGGAGTGGGGTATCGCTCACCAGCTGGTTGACCTTGGGCAAGGATTAGGGTCCTCTGGCCTCAGTTTTCTCCTCTATTCAAAGAGAGTCAATAGACCCACAAACTCTGGGTGCTGTCTGGAGGGCCCTGAAGGAATGAGAGAAAGAACAGATCACAATTCCTCTTTTCAGAGGCGCAGCCACCTGCAAGTCAGGGGAGACCCAGAGGTCAGAGAGGACCCGGAGGGCTTCCCAGAGGAAGGGCCATTTAAGCAGGAGTGAAAGGTGAGCCTGTGTGGCCGAGAACAGCCAGAGCAGGGCCAGAGGAGGTGAAAGTGCTCTGGCTAAGGAAGTGGGGGGTGGGGGGAGCCCTCAGAGGTAGATGCTGGGCTGGGAGAGCAGTGTGGGCTGGGTGTAGAAGGGCTTCTTAGGCTATATTAATGCTGCTGTTGTAATAACCAGGCTATTAATTAACACATTGCAGACCAGTAGTTTTATTGCTAGCGTTACCCAGTGGCCAGATAAGTTTCTATTGAATGAGTTAAAAAAAAAAGTTTTAAATGTTAGAGGCACCCCTTAAAATTAAATACCCATTGCATTTTGGAGTTATTTATTACATGTTCTTACAAGCTCATATCTTTAAAGTATGGTACTTAGTAAAACACTGTGTAATGTGAAAACATGAGAATCCTCGTTGATCCGTCTTCACAGAAAAAGAGCAAAGGGAAGGCCAAATATTATAGACATTTCATTCAGGCCCGGTGCATGAATTTGTGCATGGCCAAGGAGCGGGGACATGGGCAGTTGGCCAGCCTGCCTCATGGTCGAACTCTTGGTCCAAGGGACAATTTGCATATTAGCCTTTTATTCTATAGGATATACACTGAGTGGCCAGATTACTATGCATTCAGAGATCATGATGATCTGGCCACTCAGTGTATTTAATTTCCTAAACAAAGGAGTTCTCTCTCTCTTGCTCTTAACTAGTTTGTGCTTGACTCCTGGCCTGTGGGAGTCAAGCATGCATTCACCCACCTGGCTCATGGCCGTGCGGACCCCACTAATGGACCACAGCTAGCCTGAAGCTACCTGCTACACCAGACCCAGCTCCATCATGACACGGGAACTCTGGACGCTGGCTTTGCTTTGAGCTCTGCTAACTCCCCAGCTGCACCTCTTCCAGGACTGCATTAAGGGATATGGGATGTGGGAAACCCCAAAATAAAATTCCACGCAAACAAAGACCACTCGTCCTCCCATGGGGCCTCTGGGATGCTTCTTCCAGTGGCACCCCAAGAACCCCACGTGCATGAGCAACGGAGAAAGAGCCTCCGTTTCTCCGATAACATTAGGAAGAATATAGAGTAATATTTCAGTGGGAGGGCCGCTACACCAGGCTCAGGATCGCAGCCGTACAATCTCTTGGTTGTGTTAACTTGGGCGAGTTCCTTAGTTTCTCTGGGCCTTGAGGTCCTTGTCAAGAAGACGGGACGAATGGGGCTAATAAATAGTTCCTGCTCGGAGAATGTTATTGCAGAAGTCAAACGAGACACACCTGTAAAATGTTTAGCTTCCTGCCTGGCACCTGATAACCATTAAAGGAATAGTGATTGTTTTTGTTTTTTTATGTTTGACAACAGAAAGCTGCTGAAGGTTTTTGAGTAGGGAATGCACCAAATCTCCTTTTAAAAAATCAATGTACAGTGGTACCTCGAGATACGAGTGCCCTAACATACGAGACTTTTGAGATACGAGCCGTTGAGCAAGCGATTTTTGCTTTGAAATACGAGCAACATTTGAGATACGAGTAATCGCTCGGATGGGCCGGCTGCACACGACCCACCAGTTTACCTCAACTCGAGCGTCTCATAGTTTCCCACACCTCAAGGTTCCGGAACGAATTAAACTCGTATCTCGAGGTACCACTGTATTGATTTTTTTTTTTTTTCCACTGTATTCCCCTATTCAATCTTGGCTGCCACAAGCAGACAGACAGAAAGCTCAAGGACTCTTTTCTCTTGCATCTCCTTGGAACCTTGGCAGCCACAGTAACTGCTCCAGGTCTGTCAAATGTATTGATTTTTTTAGAAAAAGAGAGAGGAAGTAGAGGGAGAGAGAGAAAAAAACACCCAACAATGGGCTGCCTCCTGCATGCCCCTAGCTGAGGCTCAAGCCTGCAATCCAACATGTGTCCCGACCCTGACTAGAAATTGAACTGGTAACCTCCTGGTTCACACTCAACCACTGGGCCACACTGGCCTGGCCCAAATCTCCTTTTAGCAAGATGGTCTGGCAGTGATAGGGAAGATAGTCTGGATTTGGGGGAGCTTAGGGACAGGGAGACTTGTGAGGAGGTGATTTAACTGTCCAGTGAAGAGATGTGGCTCCCAGTCCACTCAGAAAGGCCCCACACGGGTCCGTGGCGGAAGGTTAAAGGAGAGGGCAGGCTCAGAGACTTTTGACAGTGGATTCGGGATGAAAAGAATACTGGCTCCTAGATTACTAATCTCGGCTCCTGGGAAGATAGGCCATCAGAGAAAGAAACCCAGAAAGAGGGCTTTTGCTGGTGGAAGGGGTCAGGCAAGGAGGAAAGGGCGGGGGCCACGGATAAAGCTGGGCACGTGCAGAGTTTGGTCAGTTCCCAGGACTTACCCTGGGGAGTGGGAAATGGGCTTAATGTGCTCTTCTGGGGTCCTGGTTCTCCCAGCCCTGTCCCCAGGCCCAAACTCGGAACACTGTTAGAAATGCAAATTCCCGGCTCCTCCCAGACCTGCTGGGTCTGAAGGGGTGCTGGGGAGGGGGTGTGTGGTTAACATGCCCTCCTGGAGAGCTTGTTTCTGGGAAAGCTGTTCAGAAGAAGGGGAGAAGGGGGGGGGGTAGGAGGAGGGGCCCTATGAGAGGAAGGGGGAAAGGAGGGGAGGAGGTATAGGAGCCTTGAAGGAGACTGAGAAGTACCAAATTGCATCAGTTCTTTTTCTTTTTAAAATTAAATTTATTGGGTTGCCATTGGTCAACATGAACATACAGATTCCGGGTGGGTTTCTATGTGACAAGATCTATATGTTGTACCATGTGCCCACCACCCAAAGTCAGATCTTTTCCTGTTGCCTTATATTAGGACCCCTTCTCCCCCAACCCCTTTCGCTCTGGCAACCCCAACACTGCTGTTTGTGTTCACCAGTTTCAGTTTTATATCCCACCTAGAGATTTCACCCGTTCTAAGATGCACATTCTCTCCATGGAACATCTCTGAGTCGGCTGTGTACTGTCCGCTAGGTGACAGCTGAATGTGGCTGTCACTGCCCTCACATGCACATTAAAGCTTGCAGGAAGCGGCGGTGACCTGGCAGGGAACCCGGGGACAGCAATCGCTTTAGAAGCATAGCTCCCTCCTAACAGAGAGGACGATTCCGCAGGAAAACAGGAAAAGGATGGCTGTGATAGAAAATGATTCAGGAGCGCCCTGGCCAGTAGCTCAGTGGATAGAGCATCTGTCTATGCACTGAAGGGTTTCAGGTTTGATTCCCATTCAAGGACATCTACATAGGTTGCAGGTTCCATCCCTGGCCCAATTGGGGCATTCAAGGGAGGCTACTAACCAATGTGTCTCTCTCACATGGATGTCTCTCTCTCTCTCTCTCCCCTCCCTCCCTTCCTTCCTCTCTCTCTCTGAAAATCAATGGGAAAGAACGTCCTCAGGTGAGGATTAACAACAACAACAACAAAATGATTCTCTTTCCCCTGTTTTCTCTTTCATGTAAGCACAAGAATGCTATACGATCAAACTTGTATCTACATCTCAAAGAGCTCTTTCAATCAGAAATGAAAATGCCAGTGGCAAGGAAGCCTAGTCCCGGTTTGATTGGCAGTTTTTTTTTCTTTCTTTCTTTCTTTCTTAGTGATACATGAAATAATGCTGCAGTCTTATCACTCAAAGCATCTTGGATTCGATGTGATCAATAGAGAGGCGGTCAGACCCCGCAGGGAGAAGGGAGATGGAGTCTGAGAGAGGAGTGGGTTTGAAGAGGTGTGAGTGGAGTCTGGGGCTTCAGGTAGGACCAGGACAGGGAGGACAGAGGGCAAGGCATGGCCTTTGACACCTGGGAGGTCACCTTTGAATTGTAGGGTTCTGTGGGTGGGGTTTTGCTTTCAGTTCGTGTGCTTTGATCCGCAGGTATTTTCAGGTGCCAGGCACTGTACTTGGATACACACAGGAAAGACCTAGTGACCTCTCTCTCCAATGAGCTCACAGTTCGGAAGGGAGGGCAACAAGCGAAACCCTGGTTCTGAGGCACTAAGCTAGCTGTTTCAGGTGTGTGCGAGGGGAGGGGGCGCAGGTGAGCTCCCCTGGGAAGAGGAAGGGAAGAGGGAAGTGTGAGACCTGAGGCTGCAAGGATGTAGAAGAGTTTGCCAGGAGGAGTTTCAGGTCGAGGGAGGGTTGAGGGATGGGAGGTCCCTGTGGTTTCCTGGAACCTTCAAACTGGGGGCCTATGAAGGGGGAGATCAGAGTGGACGCCTCAGAGGTGGCCAGTTCACAAAGTCTCTGCCCTGAGGGTTAGATGTCATTCTTGACACAATGAGGAGCAGTGGGATAATTTCCTAAAAGTAAATTTTAAGTTAATTTTTAACTTTTGTCAAAATAATACATGCACACAAGTTGAGAAGTAAGTGGCAGTGTAAATTTGACAATGAAAAATAACTGTCCCTGGCCCTTGCCATTCTCTCTCCTCCCTCCCTGATCCAGAGTGAACCATTTAAAAGTCTCTTTCACCAGGCCGGTATGGCTCAGTTGGTTGAGCATTGTCCCATGCACAGGAGGTCCACTACTGAGTCTTGAGTCTTTTACATCCGAGGTTCTACAGGACAAAGGGCTTAGTTCTTTTTCTTTTTTAAAATATATTTTTATTGATTTCAGAGAGGGAGAGAGAGAAACATCAATGATGAGAGAGACTCATTGATCGCCTGCCTCCTGCACTCCCCACAAGGGAGATCGAGCCCTCAACCTGACCATGTGCTCTGCCTGGGAATTGAACCATGACCTCCCAGTTCATAGGTTGACACTCAACCACTGAGCCACGCCGGCTGGGCCTTAGTTCTTAACCTGGTTCCCCCTCATTAGCGACTTTGGTTTCTGCTTCTTTCATTCTTCTGGGACAGTTCTCACTTAGGTGCTGCCCTGTAATGGGCTGTGGGGAAGGCCCACACACAGTTTCAGTGTGCCATGAAGAACCAGAGATCCCTTGCCCTACCTGGTTTGATTCAATGGATTGAGCTTCGGCCTGCAGACTGAAGGGTCCTAGGTTCGATTCCAGTCAAGGGCATATGCCTGGGTTCTGGGATTGATTCCTAGTGTGGGGTGTGCAGGAGGCAGCCGGAAGGGGGGAAGAAATATCAGGGGAATGGGATAAAAAGGCTCTTAGAAATATCCTGGATACCACCTCAGTGTCGGACCTGAGTGGTGGGGAGGCCAGTGGCCCCTTTGCTAAGACGAGGAGCACAGTACGAGGAACTTGCTGGAGGAGGACGGGTGCGGTGTGAGGAGCCCAGGGACTTGCAGGTGGAAATAAGCAGCCGGTAGATGGGTAAGGGTGTGAAGCACAGGCAGGGAGTCTAGTGCAGCTCCCAGATGGCCAAGCGAAGCCCGTGGCAGGAATGAGATCATGCAGCCAGGAGGGAAGGAGGAGGGGAGGGAGGAGAGTTGAGGACAGCGGACCACACCGAGGGGAAGGGATAGTCTCGGGCCCCAGGAGTGAGATAGAGAAGGGAGTGGAACCAGGCGCCTGCCAGCCCCGCCTGCTCACACTGCCGGCAGCTTAACACGTGTCCATTCAGACTCTGGGGTCAGCCAGCATCTCCCTCCCTCGGCCCCTAGTCCCCCACAGCCATTTACCTGAGCTCAACAGCCCCTGGAGAGGACCTCCGTCCCTGCCCTGGTTCAAGGGCAGAAGCTGATTGGGAATGGCCCCCGGCTTTCCTTCTCCTGGGGAGCAGGATCAAAGAGTTGATGGTGGCAATTTCCCCTCTGCCTCAAGGTCACAGGAATCCAGGCCAGGCTCTGGGCTTTCCTGCCTCCCTCCCACAGGCAGGCACAGGGCATCAGCTCCGAGGTCGAGCTGTGGGAGGCCCATCTTAACGTTCTCAGGTGTCAGAGTGGGTGGCTCGCTTCAGGTGACACGGAGCAAAGACTTCCCCAGAGTCTTCGGCTGTGTGCGCCCTGGCAGAGATGTAAAGTAGCCCGCTGACCTTGAATGCGTGCTGGCCCGTGTGCAGGGGTCACTCAGCCTTTACTGCTTGCTGTCTCCGAATCCGCACCGTTTTGTGAGATGGAAACCTGTGCCCATTTCACCGGAGAGGAAAGTGGGGCCCAGAGAGGTTCAGTGACTTGCCTGCCTGCCGTGGAGGCTGCATGTGTCTATAGTGGGCACACTTCCAACTTAGAACCCTGAGATTTTTTTATTTGTTTGTTTTTAATTTAAATTCTTTGTTGTTGAAAGTATTACATGCATGTCCCCACTGACCTCTCTCGGCCATTCCCATCCCCCAGCACGTGTCCTTGCCCCCAAGCTGTCTGTCTCCATTGGTTATACTTATGTGCATGCATACAAGTCCTTTGGGGGAACCCTGAATTTATGACATTGACCAGGACTCTGTCCTATGAGAGGCCGCCCCCAAACCTGGCACACCTGAGCTTGGGGGTGGTGATGATGATGTGAGTGTGTACGTGTGTGTGTGTGTGTGTGTGTGTGTGTGTGTGAGAGAGAGAGAGAGAGAGAGAGAGAGAGAGAGAGAGAGAGACCGAGAGACCTCTCCCTGCTCCAGAGCTCTCCTAGAGTGCCCTCAGGAGACCACAGGAATTCCAATGAATTAATCTCATCACTTTATCGAGGAGGCACTTACAGAAATTACTAGGCCACCAGCCTGGCTTCACTGGCAGGCAGCCGCTGGGGCCATAAAACAAATTGAAAGAAACAAAAATAAATAAATAAAGTTAGAAAACTCTCTCTTTCTGAGAGAGAGAGAGAGAGAGAGAGAGAGAGAGAGAGAGAGAGAGAGAGAGATGGGGGGGAGGCCTGGATCACAGAGTTCCAGGAACTGGTAACCATGCAGAGCAGGGGGGTGTTGAGGCTGGAGATAGGGGTGGGCGGGGCCAGATTCTGCAGAGCTTCTAAGCCTGGGTAGACTTGGGTAAATTAGTTTAAGTGTAGAGTTTATCTTTAAAATTTTACCACCTTATCAAATATTGACATTATTTCCCAAGAAGCCAGCCAGAGTGACCTAAGAAATGGATAAGGTTTAGGCAGCAAAGGAGAAGGGCACATGGAATCTTAATTCCTTCCCTTCCTGCCCTCTCCCATCCCCAGCACGCTCCCTGCAGGAAATGGGAGGGGAAGGTATGGAGGTGGGGGGGGAATGGGAGAGATTGAGGTCTTAAGCTACCCTGGACAAATCAACCTCTTCAAGTCTGTTTCCTAGCCTCAGAGTGGGGCTAGGAGCACGCACCAAGCCACTGTGAGTACTCAGTCCCCAGTCAGCATTTTGTCGTTGGGATTCAATTGTTTCACTACTTCCAAGCACCTTGTGGGTGATGGGACCTGGCTCCCGGGCGTTCTCGGAAAACCCGATAGTGAGTTCCATATGCCCCTGGGGAGACTGAGGTACACTGAAGCCTGAGGACACCCCCGCAGGGAGCTCTGATGTCCCAGCCCAGTGGGTGACCATTCTTCAAATCTGTGGGTGCCCGGCCCACTCAGACTCGGGAACTAAGTCTAAGAGTTAGAAATATTTTGGCAAGTACCTCAGAGCACCGGCTTTGAGAACCACTGCCCCGTGGGAACCTCGGTGTGGGGGGCAGTGTAGGTCTGCCAGTTAATCCCCATCCAGTCTCTGGCCGGGGGATGGGGCCTTGCATGGCACCTGGCAACCTGTCTGTGTCTGCTTACAGGGAACATCGAGTACAGCTGCCCGGCCACCAACGAGTGTGAGATCACCAAGCGGAGGCGGAAGTCCTGCCAGGCCTGCCGCTTTATGAAATGCCTCAAAGTGGGGATGCTGAAGGAAGGTAAGAGCCGCCCGCCGAAGCTCACTGGGAGTCTCGGGGTACCCGCAAGCTGTGCATGGCCCCAGGCCAGCGCATGTGCACACGGTTGCAGGGGGCCCCAGACCCTAGAAATCCCTCTGGGCATCCCACATTAAGACCTGCCCCCCAGAGTTCCCATCCTTCCTTTGTCACACACCCTGTAAGCAGGCTTGCAGCCTCCAGCCCCTGCCCAGCTCTCCCCTCCTAAAGGAGCCGGCCTCCACCTGGCTCAGTGGTTGAGCATCGATCTATGAACCAGGAGGTCAAGGTTCAATTCCTGAGTGGAGCACACGTCTGGGTTATGGGCTCAGTCCCCAGTGGGGGTGTGCGGGAGGCAGCCAGTCAATGATTTTCTCTCATCATTGATGTTTCTCCCTCTCCCTTCCGCTCTGAGTTGGGTCTGGGGACCTGGCTTGGCCACTCGGCAGAAGGCCCCTGGGAGAGGCAGGCTTGAGGTGCTGGTTCACCTCCCAGGAGCCCATGGAGTGTGGGGGTGCAGGGATCACAACATTAAGGCTTGGGTGACTTTAAGGCACTTGTCACCTACACAGGGACAACCTCTGCTTCCCAGCAGGCGGAAAGGACATCACTGTCACCTCGAGGAAACTTCCTCCTTCCTGTCCCCTCCTCCCCATCCTTTTACTCTCCTTTCCCTTCCTTCCCTTCGCCCCTCTTTCTCTGGAGCTGTGCCGTCCCACATGCACCAGGAGCTGCTGGTTCTGAGTGTAAAGTACATGCCTGACTTCAAAGGTGGCGAGGATGATGAGAGGAGGGTAAAATAGCGTAGTAATAATTTTTAAAGCGTGAGTGCATGTTGGGGATGATCACATTTGGGTACATTGGGTTAAAGCGTATTGGACATGAATGTCACTGACTTCTTGTTGTTGCCTTCTTAGTGTGGCTGCTAGGGCATATAAGGGGACCTGTGGTTCTTGTTATTTGGACCGACAGCGCTGATCCAGGTCTCATCACCATCCCTGTCGATCGGATTGGCTCAGATTGACAACTCCTGTGGGGTGCCACTTTTGGGGAATGGGTAGTGTGTGTGTGTCTCCCCTTTCCTAGCTTTCAAGGGAAGCCAGTGGAAATCCTTACAGGCCAGCTTTTATGATTTTGGGCCCTGGGATCCTTCCAGAAGCAGGAGGGGCAGGAAGAGAGTGTGGGCTGATGAAAGGGGAAGGGGAGGGGCTGGGAGGGAGAAGGGAGGGCACGACTGGAATGCACTCCCTCCCTAGGAAGGGGTTTCTTGAACTCAGCCCAGCCTTGAAGAGCCCCAGGGGCACCCCTCCCATGCTCCCCCCCCACCCCCCACCCCCAGTTCCCTGGCATCCTCTGGGGAAGAGGACAGGAACGGAAGATGCTTTGCCAATAGGTGGCTTGGATCGTCTTGTTGTGGAAATTGGAGGCCCCTCCACCCCTCAGCTCAGCCTGGGTCTCCACCTGTAAGACGGAAGCTCTTGAAACAGTTCCTCCACCAGCCCTGTGTGTCTACATGGCACGAGGCCTTTCAACTGCCGTCCTCATTACTCGCTTCTTTAACCCCTTTGAGAGGGAGAAGGCCAGCCAGGGCTTCATTGGGGGATCGAGTGGAGAAACACCCCTCTTTCTAGATTAAGAATGTGCTGTATTAGACCAATCCGCCCCCCACCTCCTCCCGCCCTCACCCTCCATAAATAGCCCTGTGTTTGGTCCAGGCCAGGACGTACGTACATAGGAGGTGGAACAGGACACAGAGGTGGCAGCCCGGAACACTAGTGGCTGTTGGCAGGAGCGGGCAGGTGTGCGGAGGTCAGCGCCTGGGGTCCAGCTGGAGAGGCCCTCCCAGGAGCTCTCTGCCTGGAGGAGGAAGGGCCGCCCCCGGGCACTGCCCTCCCCACCGCTTTCCCAGCGCTGGCAGTTCTAACCCCGGTGGGGGAAGATGCCACGGAGGCTCTCTGTGCGGACAAAGCCGAGCGCCGCTGCTTCCTTTCTGTCCCGTCTCGCAGGGCAGAGCCTTGGCGAGACCCTGGGATCTGCAGCTCCGCGGGGACCGGCCCCCTTAGGAGGTGTGCGCCTCACTGAGGAGCTGAGTCCCTGCCAGGCAGGGGCTCTTGGCATGGGCCCTGCTCCTGCTTTTGTTTGGGTACCCCCCTCCCCCCACCCCAACCCACGCCAGCCTCGCCTCTCGCCTCTCTCTTGTGCAGGAGCCCAGATCCCCTGCCTCCTGTTTTCCTCTGGTTCCAACCTGACTCTGAAAGGCAAGCGCCAGCCTTCCCGGGGCTGCTCCCCTCTCTAAGATCCCAGTGGGCCTCAGGCTTGGGGGTTGTGTGGGGCTGGCGTCCTGGGTCTTGGGGAAGAGGGGCTGGGGAAGAGGAGAATGTGGATGCCAGCCTCCCCTTCCTCCCCATCTCCTCTATACATCTGAACCCTGGTCCTCTCCTTATGCTGCAGCTCTGGATGCCTTTTACAGGGTGCCCTTTCTTTTTTCATCTTAATTTATTTTAAAATATATTTTCATTGATTTCAGAGAGGAAGGGAGGAGAGAGATAGAGAAGCATTGATTGGCTGCCTCCTGTATGCCCCCTATTGGGGATTGAGCCTGCAAACCAGACATGTACTGTGACCAGGAATCAAACCATGACCTCCTGGCTCATAGGTCGACCGACACTCAACCACTGAGCCATGCTGGCTAGGCCCTTTCTTTTTTAAAATCCTCACCCGAGGACATAATTTAGAGAGAGAGAGAGAGAGAAGCATTGATGTGAGAAACATTGACCAGCTGTCTCTCCACGCGTGCCCGCACCAGGAATGGAACCGGCATGTGCCCTGACTGGGAATCTAATGGAACCAGCAACCCATTGGTGCACAGGACAACGCCCAATCTATCGAGCCACTCTGGCTGGGCAGCAGGTTTCCCTCTTTAAGTAGCATAACTGGAGAGGCCACTGATGAAGGGGTGGGGGCAGTAGTGCTGGGAGAGGTCAGGCCTGGTTCCGTTGGCTCAGCCTCTACCTGGAATGTACCGGGCATGTACCGGGACCAGGAAGCTGCTGTTGGCCCTGGAATCCATGACGGTGGAATGTGGGTGATGTCCAGGGTTCTGTTTTGCTTTGAGCAAACCTAGGACATAAAAATGTGTATTTTCATGGGGGAAAGTGATTATTGTCTTTATAAAGAATTGAACACAGACTCTGCACCGGGTTAGGAGTTGGTGCTGTGTCCTCCTCTGGGCTCAGGGGTATTCTTGCTGTTCATACTATTCTCCATTTCTTCACCTGTAGAGCAGGGATGTTGAGACCGGCTCTTAGCCCTCACCAGTTTGGCTCAGTGGATAGAGCGTTGTCCTGTAACCCAAAAGGTCCCCCGGTTGGATTCTTTTTTCTTTTCTTTGTTTCTATATATATATATATATATATATATATATATGTTTAAATCTTTATTATTCAGGTTATTTGTTTCTCTTTTTTCCCCCCTCCATAGCACCCCTCCACCCAGCTCCCACCCCTCCCTCTGCCCTTAGCTCCCTCCCATTGATCTCATCCATAGGTGTATGATTTTGTCCAGTCTCTCCCTGTACACCCCTCACCCCTTTCCCCCTGAGAATTATCAGTCCACTCCCTTTCTGTGCTCCTGATTCTATTATATTCACCAGTTTAAGGCTCGGTTGCAGGCTCCTCCCCAGCCCAGGCCCTGGTTGGGGTGCGTGCAGAGCAACCAATCGATATGTTGTTCTTACATCGATATTTCTCTCTGTCTTTCCCTCTCTCCTCCACTCTCCCTATAAATCAATGGAAAAAGATCCTCAGGGGAGGATTAAAAGAAAAAGAATCTGGCTCTCCATCCCATCTGCAAGTCAAGGTGGGGACCACGTAGACAACTCCTTGGTGAAATGCACTGTGGGATTGCTTTAAGATGTCAGCTTTCTTGGTGTGTTGTAATCGTGTTTGACTCAAAGATAGTCTCATTTGCACTCAACTTTTTAGCAGCCCTCCCTTTGCGCGGATTGGCTGGGGGGACTCTAAAAGGAGGCATCTGTCTTGGGTTGGCCTCCTGTCTAGGGTCTAAAATCAGCATGAGGGGTTCCCCTGGGAAGCCAGTCAGGCTCTCCCCCAGAGGTAGGCTTCACAGCCTGGCCAGGGTGTGGCCTGACAGCCTCTGAGCCAGTAGAACTTGGGAAATATTAGCTGCATTTCACAGGACCCCCCAAGTCCTTAGTACAGCTCTGGGCTTTCAGCAATCCTCCGTGGACAGCTTGTCTCTGCAAACTTCTCCTCACCTCCCTTCTCCCTCCAGTCCCAGCCCCCCAGTCCCACTCCATTTCCTCCTCCCATCACCCCTGCCTGCCTTTCCCCAAGTGTTTTCTAAAAGATATTTGATTTCAGTGAAAGCTAGGCTGACATCGATGCAATGTGCTCTCACCCTTTGTGCTGGTTGGAAGGCGGAGGGCTCCTCCGGGGATTCTGGGTAATTGGGTTAGTGGCCAGCTCATGTCAGGAAATTAAAAGGAGGCCCCGATCAGGTTCCCACTGCATGGGATTTAATGGCTTTGTATTTATAGAGTATTCTGCCTCTAGCTCATGCCAGAAATACCACTTTTCTAGCTCTTTGAATGAAGAAAAAGGATGCGAGATGGCTTACCTTTAAAAATGCTTTTTCTTTTCCAAAATACATTCGTGTTCTGAAACAAACTGCCTCTCCTGCATTTCAGAGAATAGCTTTGAACTGGAGCCGGACAACTCGGATATCTGTTTGTATCCTCCGACCACTTTCCATCTTATGTACACACACAGACACATACACATGCACACATGCGTGTATACACACATACGTCTGATAGCTCACAAGATCATTCCACGTGGCTTGAAGTCTCTGGGCCACTCAGGCACGATGACCTGTGACCTCTGGCCAGAAAAGCGTGGATAGAAAGGAGTGCAGGGGATGGTCTTATCTGTGCTGAGTCCTTATTACTGCTCATTCAGATTCTATGTGTTTCAAGCATTGGGTACCAGGATTAGGGGCCATACAGACCCAGTAAAACTCAGCATCACCACTTACCCGCTCCTTGGGCAATTTACTTAGGACTCGTTAAGCCTCCCTCTCCTCCTCTGTAAAATGGGAATAATAACGGCCATTTTCATCTTGCTCCCCCTTTACAAGGACAGTCCCTCGAGTTGTATCACAAAGTAGGATGTTGGTCATTGATTTGAGATAGGTACCCTTCATCCTGTTATAAAGTTGGTTTTCCTCTGTGATCCAGAAGGCACTGTTGACTCTCTCACAGCCTCTCTCCCCACTCCTTGAATGATGACCTTCCTTCACATTTTCCTGAAAAATAAAATAAAATAAAAGCAGTCACATGGGAATATCTTACCCTTCTGCTATTGATTCCACAAACCAACCTGCTCGTTTTCTGCATTCACTCCTGTTAGAGCCAGCTCTGCTCCTATCAGAAGCCAGTCCACCACCTGTGCTATGAATCCCTCTTCTTTATCAAGGACTTTCACTCCTAGAGCAGCGTCTCTGCTTCC
>PVJN01046158.1:0-16627 GCA_004026805.1 Lasiurus borealis
CTTAAGGTTTGAGATTTTAGTGGCAGACCCAGGAAAAGATCTCAATACAATTCTCAGCAGTTTTTCAGGTGTATTCTTTCAGGGACCATTCTCCACTGATTGATTGACAAGTCTCATGGAGTCCCTTGGAGATTAGAGGATATGTGCCTGTGGGGGAAGGATATGGAGGTAGAAAAGGCACAGCTGTGCTCCCTGAAGGGAGAGCAGGCTGAGACCTTCATTCTCAGGGGTTTTAAAAACTGGGTTTTAGGAGAGAATCGATAGAATATTCATCAGCGTTATGTTGATGTACCAAAATGTGATCTGTATTTGGATGTGGTTGGCAAGTGGCATTAATTGGTTTATGTTGTCTGTCTCCTAGAGTAGAGTGGTATAGGCTATCTACCCTCTGGTTGGGGAGAAGTGCAAATCATTTACTCTTAAGTATCCTTGGTTTAGGAAAGAGAGGATTTGCTAGGTGGCTACAAACTGCTGTTTAATTCTCTGTCTTAGTTTTCCTATTCCACTTTTCCTGGAACTTTCCCAGCCTCTACTATACTATAACATGCTGCCTAAAAAGAAACCAATTTAAAAATAAAAATATAGTTTTAAAAATAAAAATCATGTAAATATTTACTATATAAATACTAATCAAAAGAGGATCTATAAATTGGGAAATTTCAAAATATAAAGAAGTCATAGATAAAATACCTAAATATAAGAAGTAAAACTAGAAAAAAAGTAAGAGAAAAATTTGTGACATTCATTAGTCCCAGATTTCTTAGATAAGATACAAAAGAAAAATTGATAAATTAAACTTCATCAAAATTAAGACTTTTTCTCTTATAAAGCTTTTAAGAAAATGAAAAGGCAATTCACAGATTTGAAGAAAATAAATATTTGCAGATTGTTAAATATTTGGGAGTTTTAGGAGCCAGTCATTGCTAGCTGGAAAGTCAGATGATAAGATTATTTACACCTTGGAAATCAGCAGACACTATGAAATCAGGACTTTTCTTTTTAGAAAAGTTAATAGCTGGTTTACCAGCACATCTCTGCCTATTGTTGCCACTTCCTTTCATCTAATCTTTTCACCTTGGGGGCATCTATCTTCCTGGTGATTCTAACCTGGGTTTAATAAGCTCTGAGAGTTGGCAGACAGGCAAATAGTGCCTTTTCTATCTATCTGGGGTATTTTGGTTGGTCATAATGTAAGAAAGGATTGCAATTTAGATGTCTTAGATCTTAAATTGGACTTAGAGTTATATGTGTGGGTGTTTTTTCCTCAAACCGTTTTAATTACATACTCATATAAATTTAAGAAAAGCCTGATATTTAAAAGTTAGCAGGTCAAGAGAGTCCAAGGAAAAAGCTAAACAAACTCTACCAAACTAAAAAAATTAATGATATTACAAATGCACATAAAATTCACAGACATTCTGTACAAAGCAATGAAGCTGTTTTGTCCTGTGGAGTAGCAGCCTTGGAACCTGGACAAAAGTACAAAGACGAATCCTTCAAACACTTTTACCAATATTTCAAAGCCAAGGTCCAAATATATTGAGCACTACAATTTGTAAGCATTCCCATGGCTCTTACAAAACATCACTCTGACTAGATTCTACCAAAAAATAACCCAACAGCAAACATATTAAGGGCCACATCCCCAGTACACAGTGTTTCAAAACCATTATTCATGTCTCTGCTATTTATCTTAAACACTTTTTTTTCCTAATTCAATGAGAAAACACAATCAGATGGGTTTTGAAAGAGTGTTATTTTAAAAATCCAGGTAATTATTATTGCCTTCACAGTATTGAAAGTCCTTTTTAAAAACTAGACCTAGGTAGATGACCTTAGTGAGCATTTGGAACTAATCAGTTCTCATAAGTTAGCTGCTAGTGGGCATTGACCTTATTATTCTTTGATACACAGTAATCAAAGAACTCTATATTTCTATTGTGTGATGTGCTGCTGAGTATAATCAGAAATTTCCCATTCTTCTAGAATCAAACCCTGGATCATCCTGAGGAATTCAACGTAGTTTATTCTATAAATTTAAACTAGAGAAGTCCCTGAAGACCCTTAGAAATCTGTGAAATGAATAGTCCAGTATAAATTAATGGTGTTATAATGAAAGAACTTAGCTTAAACACAAGCACAGAGGAAGGGGTCGAGTGGAAAACAAAGATAGGTGGAACATAGGGGCAGACAAGGCAGTTAACACAGGAACCAACCAAGCAGACATAATAAAATATTTCTGGACTCAAAGCCGAAGGCACAGGAAACCAAGGGAGGGCCTGCACCAACGAGGTGTACTGACACATAGAAACAGAGAAAGTTCAACATAGGAACAGAGAAAGAACACATAGAAAGTGAGAAAGTTCAGGTTCATTGCTGGGCAAGAACAATTGAGGGAATCAGTCAGGTGATGACAAAGATAGATATAGAAGCAAGCTTGTAGTAAATATGTATGCAGGACTACAAGGCTTTATGGGGCAGCCCATTATTGGGCCCCCATACCCATTAGGGAAGTCTGAATCTGCTTATAATACATTTTCTACTTTTTTGCTTAAATCTTCTGGTCCACAGAGCTCATTTTTTGGTGTCTTGAGACACAATCCCAAAAAAACCTTTCAGCTCACCTTTTCAATTATCAATAAGACCTATCTGTTCCAGACAAAGAGTCATGAGAGAAGGGAGGAAGATGGCTGCTAACAGGAAAGTAGATTGCAAACTAGTGTGTGAATAAGAAAACAAAAGGAGAGTGTGTGGTCACACAGGGAATGTTTATTGGTGAGTTGAGGACAGTTATACTCCAGGAGACTGTGGGAGACTGCTGTATGAGGCTCTCCTGACCTGGCCGCCCACACTGCTGCTGGGTTTCCTCTCAGAGCACCAGCTCAGGTGCAGAGACCATACCATCTTGAAGAAGAAAGTGGATTTTATTGATGCCTGAAAAGGCTGGGGTATCTACAAATATGGCACCCACTGAACAGTTGCAAACCTGAGAACACTGGTCCCCAATTGGTGCAAGCACATGGATTCAGAGGAGCTCTTCACAAAACAGAGAGAGAGAACTACATAACCAGACACAGGGGGAGAGAGAGAGAGATCATGGGGAGACAAAGAAACAGCCCACATATGAAAGAAAAGAAGGCATCACCAGAACAGGAAGTAAACGAAATGGAGGCAGGCAATGTGTCAGAGAAAGAATTCAGAGAAATGGTCAAAAGGTGGATGAAGAGAATAAAAGACAAATTTAACTTATGTGTAAGAACAAAGAGGAAAGGAAGAAGAACCAAGAAGAAATGAAAAATGACATTGCTGCTGTAAAAAATTCAATAGAAAGCATCAAGAATAGACTAGAAAAAGCAGAGGACTGTATCAGTGAGCTAGAAGGCAAGGTAGGAAAAAATACCCAAGTGGAGCATCTTCTAGAAAAAGAAATTAAAAAGCAGGAGGAGAGCCTAAGGGAACTTTGGTACAACATGAAACAAAACAACATCTGCATAATAGGGTACCAGAAGCAGAGGAAACTGAGCAAGAAATAGAAAACCTTTTTGAAGAGATAATGACAGAAAACTTTACTGATATAGGGAAGAAAAAACCCACACAAATCCAAGAAGCTCACAGAGTCCCAAGCAAAATGAACCCCAAAAGACTGACACCAAGGCACATTATAATTAAATTGGCAAACACAAACAACAAAGTAAGAAAAGTGGACAGAGAGAGAGAGAAAGTTACCTACTAAGGATCCCCTATCAGACTAGCAACTGATTTCTCAACAGAAACATATCAGGCCAGAAGGGAATGGAATAAAATATACAAAGTCATGCAAAGGAAGGGTCTGAATCCAAGAATACTGTACCCAGGAAGGCTGTCAATCAAAATTGAAGGTGAAATCAGGAGCTTCACAGACAAAAAAGGACTAAGGGAATTTATTACCACCAAACCAGCAATGCAAGATATGCTAAAGGGTCTGTTGAAAAGAAAGAGAAAGAAAGAAAGAAAGAAAGAAAGAAAGAAAGAAAGAAAGAAAGAAAGAAAGAAAGAAAGAAAGAAAGAAAGAGAGAAAGAAAGGGAGAAAGAAAGGGAGAGAGAAAGAAAGGGAGAGAGAAAGAAAGAAAGAAAATGAGTGAAGAAGAAACGCAGGGGTAAAAAATAAAAATGGTGACAAACAGGTACCTATTAATAATAACTTTAAATGTAAATGGTTTAAATGCTCCAATCAAAAGACATAGGGTGACAAATTGGATAAGAAAACATGACCATTATATCTGCTATCTACAGGAAACCCAGCTCAGAAACACGATACACACAGAATGAGGGTGAAGGGATGGAAAAACATTTTTCAGTGAATGGAAATGAAAAGCTGCAGTAGCAATACTTATATCTGACAAATTAGATCACAAAGTGAAGGATATATAAAGAGATAAGGAAGGCCACTTCATAATACTAAAGGGAGCAATCCAACAAGAAGAAATAACTCTGGTAAATATATATGCACCCAATACAGGATCACCCAAATATATAAACTCCTGGACAATATCAAGGGAGAGTATGACAGCAATACAATCATAGTAGGAAACTTTAATACCCCACTATCACCATTGGACAAATCTTGTAATAAAAAAATCAACAAAGAAACATCAATCGTAAATGACTCACTAGACCAGATGAAATTAATTGACATCTTCAGAACATTTCACCTCAAAGCCACAGAATTCTTCTCAAGTGTACATGGGTCATTTTTGAAGATAGACCATATATTGGGTCACAGGCAAAGTCTCTTCACATTCAAGAAGATAGAAATCATATCAGGTATCTTCTCTGATCACAGTGGCATAAAACTGGAAATCAACTACAATAAAAACAATCCAAAAAGATCAAACACATGGAGACTAGATAGCATGCTATTAAACAATAACTGGGTTACCAGAGATATCAAAGAACAAATAAAAAAACATCATGGCAACAAATGACAATGAAAACACAACAATTCAAAGTCTATGGGACACAGCTAAAGCAGTCTTGAGAGGGAAGTTCATAGCTCTACAAGCCTATGTAATGAAAGAGGGAAAATAACAGACGAAAATGCAAAGGATTGTTAAAAAAAATTCTATGAACAACTTCATTCCAACAAACTGGACACATCATAATTAAAATACCTATAGTTAAAGACAAAAAGAGAATATTAAAAGCAGCAAGGGAAAACCAGTTAATTACCTACAAGGGAATACCCATATGATTCTTAGCTGATTTCTCAACAGAAACTATGCAGGTCAGAAGGGAGTGGCAAGAGATATTCAAAGTGATGAATAGCAAAAATCTACAACCAAGATTACTCTACCTAGTAAAGCTATCATTCAAAATTGGAGGTCAGATAATCAGCTTCACAGATAAGAAAAAACTAAATGAGTTCATCAGCACCAAACCATTATATGAAATGCTAAAAGATATTCTTTAAGAAGAGGAAGAAGAAGAAAAAGGTAAAGATAAAAACTGAACAACAAATTCATATCTATCAACAATAATCTAAAAATCAAGTGAATTGAAAATCTGATGAATGGAATAAACTGGTGACTATAATAGAATTAGGGGCCTAGAACAGGAGTAGACTGACAATTCTCAGGGGGAAAAGGGTGAGGGGGATGCAAGGAGAGACTGGACAAAAATCGTACACCTATGGATGAGGACAATGGGTGGGGAGGTAAGGAAAGAGGGAGGGCTGGGAGCTGGCTGGAGGGGAGCTATGAAGGCAGGAGGGAGAGGAACAATTATAATAATCTGAACAATAAAAATTTATTAAACTAAAAAATAAAATAAAATTAGGCAAAAAAATAAAAATGGGCAATAGATCTAAATATAATTTCTTTTTAAGAATAGAGAAGGAAAGCAAGAGAGATATGAAAACATGCTCTAAGTCACTAATTATCTGAGAGATGCAAATCCAAACGACAGTGCAATACCATCTCACACCTGTCAGAATGGCAATCATCAACAAATCAACAGAGGACATGTGCTGGTGAGGATTTGGATAAAAAGGAACCCTTGTGCACTGCTGGTGGGAATGCAGACTGAAACATCCACTCTGGAGAACAGTATGGAGTTTCCTCAAAAAACTAAAAATGGAACTCCCATTTGATCCAGTAATCCCACTTTTAGGAATATATTACAAGAAACTAGAAATACGAATCAGAAAGGATATATGCACACTATGCTCATAGCAGCACAATTCACCATAACTAAGATTTGGATACAGCCCAAATGCTAGTCATTACATGTATACATTGGAATACTACGCTGCTATAAAAAAGAAGGAATTCTTACCATTTGGAGCAGCATGGATGGACCTGGAGAACATTATGTTAAGTGAAGTAAGCCTGGCAATGAAAGAAAAACACCACACGATCTCACTCATTCATGGAAAATAAAAAACATTATGACTTAATGAACCAAAATATAGATACAGAGGCAGTAAACAGACTGTCACATTACAGGTAGAAGGCCAGGGAGTGTTGGGGAGATGGGGGAAGAGATCAACCAAAGGACTTGTATGCATGCATATAAGCACAACAAATGGGCACAAGACACTGGGGCGGGGGTGGGGGGAGTAAGGGCACACAATAGGGGGTCGTGGAGGCTGGGGGAAGGTCAATGGGGGAAAAAAGGAGATATATGTATTATTAAATGTAACACTTTAAACAATAAAAAACATTTTTTAAAGATCTATCTGTTCCAAAAACTGTGAAGCAGTTCTACATAAAATGTCTCTACCCCTTTTTTTCTTTGTCTGTGTCCTCTTAGGCACAGATTTATCTAGAGAGTTTAATCCTAGAGCCATCCCTGTGATGGGTAGTATTATTTAACAATTTGGCCAGTCTACAATCCCCAGTAGTTCAAACACTAATCTAGGGCTACCCTGAAGGTATTTTGTAGATGTGACGAAGGTCCTTAATTAATTGACTTTAAGGAAAATAAATTATCCTAAATAATCTGTGCAGATCTGATTTTATCAAGTGAAGGGCTTTAAAAGTACTATTAAAACTTTTCTGATGAAGAAATTTCACTCGGAGACAGCAGTTTCTGCCCAGCCTGAGAGTTCCAGTCTACCCTAAAGATTTGAGTCTTCCTATAATCATGTATATCAGTTCCTCGTAATAAGTCTTTATATCTCCTACAGGTTCTGCTTCTATGGCTGAAGCCATTGAACAATATGTGCATGTTTTTTCTTAATTCACAAAAATGAAATATTTTCATTGTAATTATTTGGAACAACTCTCTTTCCATTCTGCCTAGACCCCTACCACTCCATTTGCCTAGACCCCTGCCTGCCACACTGGTGGAGTCATGTTGCAATAGTCACAAGCATTTTGGAGGTACATACAAAAAAATTAATCTAGACTACCAAATTACACCATACACAAGAATAAACTCAAAGTGGATAAAAGACTTAAATGTAAATCATGAAATCATAAAAATCTTAGAAGGAAATGTAGGCAGCAGAATCTCAAACATCTCCAAGTAGCAGAATTTTCACTGATACATCTCCTAGGACTGTGGTTGGCTAACTATGACTCTCCAGCCACATGTGGCTCTTTGGCCCCTTGAGTGTGGCTCTTCCACAAAATACCACGGCCTGGGTGAGTCTATTTTGAAGAAGTGACATTAGAAGAAGTTTAAGTTTAAAAAATTTGGCTCTCAAAAGAAATTTCAATCATTGTACTGTTGATATTTGGCACTATTGACTAATGAGTTTGCTGACCACTGTCTTAGGGCAAGGGAAACAAAGGAAAAAATAAACAAAGGGGACTACATCACACTAAAAAGCTTCTGCTCAACAAAAGTATCTATCATCAAAATGAAATGGAACCCACTATATTGGAGAACATATTTGCCAGTGATAAATCTGATAAGGGATTAATTTCCAAAATATATAAAGAACACATACAATTCAACAACAGGAAGACAAACAATGCAATTAAAAAATGGGCAAACGACCAGAATAGAGACTTCTCCAAAGAGGACATAGGGATGACCTTTAGATATATGGAAAACTGCTCAGTGTCGATAGTCATCAGAGAAATGCAAATTAAAACCATGATAAGATATTACCCCACATCTGACAGAATGGCTGTATAATCACATGTCTTTATACCTTCATCCATCAATGGTCACCTAATCTGTTTCTATATCTTGGTGATTGTAAATAATGCTGCAATGAACATGAAGTTGTATATATCTTTTTTGAGTTAGTTTTTTCATTTTCTTTGGATAAATGCCCAGCAGTGAAATTTCTAAATGATATGGTAGTTCTATTTTTAATGTCTTGAGAACCCTCTATATTATTTTCTAGAGTGTCTGCACCAATTTGCATTCTCACCAGCAGTGCATAGGGTCCCCTTTTCTCCACTTCCTCACCAATACTTATTTGTCATCTTTTTTATAACAGCCATTCTGACAGGTGTTCCATGAAATCTCATTGTGGCTTTAATTTACATTTTCCTGTTAATTAGTAATTTTGAACATCTTTTTATTTAACTCTTGGCCATCTGTATGTCTTCTTTGGAAAAGTGTCTATTCAAGCTCTCTGTCCATTTTTTAATTGGATTGTTTGTTAATGAAGGTCTGTTCTATGCCCAGGCTTTCTCCCCTTCCCTAATCCAATCCCTTTTAATGGTTTCATCAGAGATGTAAGGAAAAAACAAAATTCCTCACTAAAGGTGTTTTCACAATTTTATCCACAATTCCTCTTAGAAACATTGCATTTTTATTAAACCGAGTCAAACAGTGTGTTGGCCATGCATGTGTAACTTCTCTAGTTTTCCAGCCCCAGCTTTCCCATCCTCTTGCCACTCCCATGCTTTTCCATGTAGAAATTCTAATGCTACACAAGCTAAAAGTTGATTTCCATAATGTTGCTCAATAGAGAGAACCAAAAGGGCTCTTCAGAACCTAGAGGTAAGACTTGAGATCTGTAGTGAGATTGGCTTGAAAGCCAAGTGTGGATGAAAGGGGCCACTTGCTGACCTGACAAGCTTAGGGGAGGCCTGCAGGGCAGTCTTGCAAACTCAGAGACCTAAAGTAACCACAAAGGATGGTCTGAAATTAAACTTGAACTAAATGCAGTTTTGGTGGGCAGTTACATCCTAGGCCAAGTATCTTCACTGACAAGGTCAACCTTTACCTTAACTGAGCCTATCTGTCTTTTTGCACCTATGATAACATACCCTTGAAATGTCTGGGTAATTTGTAACTTCCCTTTTTCTGGAGCCTCTGGGACACAACAAAATGAGGTGATTGTGCCACTAATTCCCTCATTATCATGGTTAATTATTCCTGTATCCTCCTAAGTATGTGTACATCAATTTACTTTTTATCCAATCCCAGGGGTTTTCCCAATTTTGCTTTATCCCACCTCCTTAATCTATCACCAATGAATTTCATGTAATCCACCTATGTCGCTCTTTTGATGGCAATGTATAAATACAAATGTAACCCGCCATTCTCCAGAGCATATCTCAGTTTGTTGAGGTTCTGCTTCCCGGCATATGTTGACAATTTGGCTCAAATAAACTCACAAAAATTCTTTACAGGTTTTAATGTTTTGTTGTTGTCTTTTGTGTGTGTGTGTGTGTGTGTGTGTGTTTTACGTTAACACAAGGACTAGGACTACATGAGATAACAAATGCAGGGTTAAAAGGAGTGAATGGGATGTTATCTGAATTGCTTTGGAGACAGACACTAATGAAATCAATGAGGCTCTCATGAGATCTTTGCCTCAATCCATTTGAAGAACCCAGGAAATATCCAAATGGAGGGCTTGGATCATTCACTTTAAGTTCATAAACACAAGGACCAGGTTCTATTCATATCGACATTGCCAAGTCAAACACCCAAACTTCCCACCTTTTTGTTTCCTTGCCTCCCTATGCGGGAGACTGAAACCATATGGTTTCAGTATAGTCCTGGTTCAACTCCCCAAGACTCTGCTTAATGAACTACCTCCAACTACCATCTTGTATTCTCACAGATCAGTTTCAGACAATTGAGATAGATATGAATAGAGACTTACTCTAGTTGCAGTGTAGGGGGGTCATAAGTTCATATTCCATTTATGCCTCCAATAATTCTATTTGTTTCCTTTGCATTAGGTGTTCTGAGATAATGAATACTTCCATAGCAACAAAAACCTGACAATAAATTGTTACCTTGATTTTCACATTCTCAAAGAGAAATTCTTCAATGGCAACCAAACCAGAAGTCTCAGCAATGAATGTGCAGTAATGGCTACAAGGTGAACAGTTTTTCTATTTTATTTTCTTAGCAACATCATTGATTGATTCGCTTTAGAAAGGAATTTAGATAGGATTAGATTATTTCTCTCCACTTGAATAGCCTGATATTAGCAATTAAAATACTCAATTGCTTTTGAACAACATAGGTATTTAGTGACTTTGGTAGAGATTTATTATATTCTGATACAAATGATTTATAAGAGCAAATTTATTTTAAAACCCTGTCTCTCTGGTTACAATTGTCAAAGGATTCTGAAAGCAGAAAGTATGTGCATAAGTGAAAAAAATATATAAAATATTTCAGATATAGTAAATATTTTACAGGTTGAATTCAAAGGTCTGCTGCTGTTGTATTTTTTTTAATCAACCACATTTATTTATATGTTCAACACACTTCAGGGACAACCTTCCTAACGTGGGAAACAAGAAAACATTCTGTAATAATTTAGAATCAAGGGAAGACTTACTTATCAGCCATGAGGAAATTGAGTTCTAGCAATTTTTTTTTAATTTTTAACGATAATTCTTTATTTTTGAAAGTATTACACATGTCCCCCGTTTTCCCCTCCAACCCACCCCTACCCTTTCTTTCCCACCCCAAGCCCCATTGTCTGTGTTCATGGGTCATGCATATATGCATACAAGGTCCTTGGTTGATTACTTCCAACCCTCCCACAATTTTGAGAGTTTCAGACTTCAAGTGCAGCAGCTACGTCTTTGTAAGGGCTTAACTGGAACACAGGCATGTGCAAAGGGATTCCTGAAAATTTCAGAACTTCAGTGAGCTCAGCCTAAGTCCTGGAAGGGCAGCTATCTAATGTCTACTCTAAACATTTCTAAATTGACATAGTTGGGTACAACATTTTAAGTGATATACTTACCTTTATTTCATTTTTCTGGACCTTGTGATTGTGGCTTTATAGAGCCAATAAATAGCACTTCTCTCTACCCTAATAGATGAGGAATATGATAGAGATAAAATAATGAACTTAATTATTGCTAAAAGTTAGATGGAGCATATGGCTAAATGTTCAACCTCAATAAATTTCCTAACACTTTGTCACTGTATTAAATTTGCCATTAGGGGACATAACAGTGAATCCATTGTACTGAGAGTTGAGACTGGCACCTGACCACTTTGAGCTCTTCCTGACACTGAAACAATAGGCAAAAGGGGGATGACTATAGTGCTAGGGGTTGATTGATCTTCAGTGAAAAGGGGGAATTGAGATTGCTAGTACATAATGAGAGAAAAAAGTGTTTCTCTGAAAAATAGTAGCTTCTCTAGGACAACTCTGAGTGCTGTCATGTCTTCTGAGTAAAGTCCATGAAAAATGACAATGATCTAACTTAAGCAAAGCTGCTAATGGCTCAGATCCCTTTGGAAAGAAAGCTGGGGTCACCTCATCAGATAAAGGACCATGATTAGTTGAGGTAAATGCTCAGGGCAGAGGACATATGGAAGGGGTAGTAGAAGAAGACAAGGGAGTACCATACGACATAAATAGTAGCTACATAGAAACCAAGATGGCGACATAGGTAAACACCTGAAAACTACAATTAAAAGACAAAACGAACATCATCCAGAACCACAGGAAGGCTGGCTAAGTGGAAATTCTATAAATAGAAGGAAAGAGAAAAGCACAGTGAGACTCAGAGGAGGTGCAGAAGTAAAGTGCAGAGGTATAGAGGCATGTGCAAGGGGCTGGCAAATGAGTACACAGTTGTCTTTTTCAATTGGGAGGGAGACACAAGCTCCTGACTGCTCTGAACTTCAGTTCCAGGAGAGACTATGGGGACCCAGACTCATATGGGGTGAAACTGGACTGTCTGGCCTTGGGCAGAACTCAAAGGTGGCTTTCTCTCGGAGAAAAACTTCCCCCACCTGGTGAAAGAAATAGACTTACAAGTTCAGGAAGTGCAGAGAACCCTGAACAAAAGGAATCCAAAGAGGACCCCATCTGGCCTGCATAGTTTCTGTTGAGAAATCAGCTGACAATTGTATGATACTCCCTTGTAGGTAACTGTTTTTTTCTTGCTGCTTTTAATATTCTCTCTTTGTCTTTAACTATTGGTATTTTAATTATGATGTGTATTTGTGTGGTCCTCTTTGGATTTCTTTTGTTTGGGGTTCTGTGTGCTTCCTGGACTTGTAAGTCTATTTCTTTCATCAGATGGGGGAAGCTTTCTGTCATTATTTCTTCAAATAGTTTTCAATATCTTGCTCTCTCTCTTCTTTCCCATAATTCAGATGTTGGTACACTTGAAGTTGTCCCCAAAACTCCTGACATTATCTTCACATTTTTTTAATTCTTTTTTGTTTTTGCTTTTCCAGTTGAGTGTTTTCTGCTTCTTCATATTTCAAATCTTTGATTTGATTCTTGCATTCCTCTAGTCTACTGTTAGATCTCTGTATAATATTTTTTATTTCAGTCAGTGTATGTTTGATTTCCAGTTGGTCTTTTTTCATCTCCTCCTGGGTCTCCCTAAATTTATCCATCTTTTCTAGGAAATTCTTGAAAAACCTGATAACCGTGGTTTTGAACTCTATATCCAGTCATTTGTTTTCCTCCATTTTTTTCGTTTGTGACCTGTTTCTTTGTCTCCACATTTTGGCTTGTTCCCTGAGTTGGTAGAGTAGCTTTGTGTGCTAGGTATCCTATATGTCCTAGTAACTCTGTCTCCCCAGTTACCTGCAGTGGACACTCTTGGTCACCCCTTTGTGGACTGTGTGTACAGTCTTGTTGTAGTTAAGTGTTGATTGTTGTTGGTATCACTGGTGGGAATTGACCTCCAAGCCAATAGGTTGTGAGGATCAGCTGTGTCTATGATGGGAGAACTTCTGTGCTGTACTCAGCCTTAAGACTTGCAGGATTTCAAAAGCCTCTGTGCTGGGCTTGGATATGGTGGAGTCTTAGGGCTGAGCAGACAGCCTTGGTTTCATATCAGCCCTCCCCTACACAGTGACCCCTGGGTCTAGGTGTCCCTCAATAATCCTTGTAGCCCTCTCTTTGTGCATGTGCATGCACCTTGAGACTTCTGCCTTTCCGGCTCCCCTGAGTTTCCATGAGCTCTAGGGATCCATATGGGTCTCACCCAAAACTGGGGTTCAGTGCAGTTGGAAGTGGATTTTAGTGCCATTGGGAGGTTCTGTTTTCTTCCCACTAGAAAAAGCCCAGGGCACAATCAGCAGTCAGTCCTCTTTGCATGCGCCTCCAGACCTGTGCCTTTCACTGCTCCCCTAAGTTTCTGTGCACTCCTCCCTTTTCACAACATTCCAGACTCTCCTCATATGAGTCTTGCCCAGAACTGGAGTTCAGTGCAGTCAGAAGTGGGGTTCAGTGCAGTCATGAGTTTCTGTCTCCCTCCTGCTAGAGGAAGCAGCCGGACCCTCTGCCGCCCGTCCTCTCCACATGCATGTCTCTGTACCTCAGAGTCTTCGTGAGCCCCTCTCTTACTTCTAGTTGTAGAATTTCCACTCAGCTAGCTTTCCTGTGGGTCTGGATGGTGTCCATTCTATCTTTTAGTTGTAGTTTTGAAATTGTTTAGGTGTTCACCTATGCCACCATCTTTGTTTCTCTCTCACAGAATTTGAGTTTTTAATAAGGTGCTCATATATGGAAAGCTACATTTACAGTAAGATTGTATTTTCCTATCCAAGAAATTGATTATTTAATTGAACTTTTCAAATTCAAGTATGAGTTAGTACCTAGAATGGAAAATAATCATAAAAAAACTCTCATCTATATCAGAGATTCTTGGACCAGACTACAATTAAAATCACTTCAAGAGCTTCTTATAAAAATACAGCTGTGTGGGTCTCACTCCAGATTAATTGCAGCATGATGAAATGAGAGGTGGGGTAGGGAAGGGCACAGGTGTGCTTTTGGGAGCTCCTTGGTGATTCTGCACTGAGAAGATTCTCTCTGCTGCTGCACTTAGAATCACCTGGGAAGTTCTTAAAACTTGTTGATAGCCAAACCACACCTTAGACAAATTAAATCAGAACTTTGGATTCCTGGGTCCAAGGATCAGTATTTTTAAAGCTCCCCAAGTGATTACAACATATAGTTAAGATTGAGAACCATTGGTATAATGGGGCTAATTGCATTGGTTTACTTTCCTTGTTCATTTAGGCATAAGTAAATGTATGTATGTATATATGTTTCACTGATAGAAGACTATATTGATGTTGTTTTTATACCAAATATTCCATTAAAAAAGAATGTTCCATAAAAAAAGAGACATAAATTTATGGGGCAGAGTAAGACTTGGACCATTCAATGAGGTCTAAGAACTCAAGCAGCCATCACAGACCATTAGATGAACTTGCATGTTCAAGGCCACAGATGGAAAGAGCCTGGCACGTCCTGGGTGAGTGTAGGCTACAGTTCTACAATCCTAAGTTTAAAATCTAATATAGCATTGCCAAAGTATTACGTGTAGTTGACATTTAGATCTTGAAGAATATACATGTTCCAGCTGTTTGCCATGTACATAACATTTCTATTTTACAAATGAAGCAACTTTAGAATATTCAGTCTCCAGTCTCTAATTCTATGTTTCATTTTTTGTATTATATTATCTCATGTTACAGGTCAATATAATTCCAAACTTACACTATTTTTAATAATTAGTAATAACTCTGTGAATTGCAGGGTATACTAAGTAACACTTTCAATTTGGAATTCTTTCCTCACAATTGTGCTTATGCTGCAATTCATAATGTCGACACTGGATGGCACCAAATTTTCCCTTACAAAGTCAATTTTCCATTGCAATGAGACTGGTGCATAGCAATAAAGTAAATATTTAAGTTACAAAAGTTACTAAAAAACTAAACACTTTAATCAGGTAAAACTCACACCCTAATCCCCAAGTCAATGCTAAAAATCAACATTTTTGCACCTCGTATTTGTAACTGAAGAAGCAAAAATATGTCTGTAAGTGAACAATACAACTCAAAAGTGCTGACTCAGAGTAAATCAAATGTAACAACACCATGAATATTTAATCTTGAAATTAAATCAATTCAAAGGAAAATTGCTCAAGTCCATAAGGCACAATAAACTCTAAGAAGCTTACAGTACAAAGATACAGAACATAATGCAGATATGCTCCAGCTATGTGAATTTCTGCTTGGACAATATCTAAAGCTAATGATAATCACCTGTTTTTTTGAACAATCTAATCTGAGAATTCATTCCAATATGTTATGCTCTTCTTGGTTTTTCTTAATCTTTCTGCAGTCACTGAAGTAATATATATATACCGAGTGGCCAGATTATTATGATTTCTGAATGAATAACAATCTGGCCACTCAATGTGTATGTGTGTGTGTGTGTGTGTGTGTGTGTGTGTGTGTGTGTGTGTGTTTATATACACACACATACATATATTAGAGTTGCATGAATTTGTGAATGGGTAGGGTCCAGCCTGGCCAGGGAGAGGGGACATGGATGGTTGGACAGCCTGCCTGCTAGTTGGTTGAACTCCTGGTCAAGGGGACAATTTGCATATTAGCCTTTTATTATATAGGATATACATTGATTGGCTAGGTTATTATGCATTCAGAGGTCATAATAATCTGGCCACTCAGTGTATATTATGACCACCTGACATTTGTAGGCAAATTAGCCATACACTGCATCATATGGAATATGGAAACTGAAGGCCTGTTCAAACACCTTTGCTGTCTGCAGCTACCAAAATAAAACGTCTTCAATTCACACAAGAACACAAGGATTGGACAGTCGAGCACTGGAAAAAAGTCATGTGGTCCAATAAATCATGTTTCCAGTTGCATGATGCAGATGGCAGAGTGAGAATTTTGCAGAATCAGCATGAAAGCATGCACTCCACATGCATGAGTACAACCCTTTAAACTGGTGGGGGCAGAGTTATGGTTTGGGGCATGCTTACCTGGCATGACTTGGGCTCTTTAATTAATGTGGAACAATGTCTGAATAGCACAACATATCTAACTATCATTTCTGATCAAGTTCATCCTATCATGTTGATGGTGTATCCCAATGGAGATGGCTTCTTCCAACAAGACAATGTGCCATGCCATGGTACTCCTATTGTGCAGGAGTAGTTTCAAGAACATGATGGAGACTTTACCTTGCTTAGGTGGCCCCCAGAATCGCCAGATCTCAATCCAATTGAGCACTTGCGGATTCCTTACATCACCTTTCAACATCTCGTGGAGTCAAGAATCGCCGCAGTATTAAAGGCAAAACATGTCCCAACGAAGTACTGACAGGGTGGTCATAATAATCAGGCCACTCAGTATATATATATAGTGTTTTATTAATTTTTTTTTAGAGAGAGGAAGGGTGAAGATG
>PVJN01046159.1:0-16565 GCA_004026805.1 Lasiurus borealis
ACCTAACAGAACTGCGCCTGGAAAAGGGTTTTAATTTTGCAAGTTCAAAAGGTGAAAACAAAAAGATCTTTTCCCCAGCTGCCCGAACAAGAGAAAAGAATTACAATTTGATCCTTAAAAGCGTTCAATCCCATTTTGCAAGCCCTGGGAGTTATTGATTCCTCCGGAGGTCAGTAGACAAGCCATAAAAAAGCCAACTCTCTTATTTTGTTTTTGCAAGTCCCCAGGAGCTGCTGTTATTTGTGGCTTATCAGGGCATTGATTGGGGTTCCTCTGCGCATACACAGCCGGCAGCGCTTTCCCCACCAGAGCCTGGGGTCCTCAAAAGCCACCGCCCCACTCTCTCCTGCCCCCTTAGTCCTTCGCTTACAGGCGGTGTTCCCTTCTCATCACCCCGCATTATTCATCCCCCGGCGCCCTGGCCACTCACCATGGTGGAACGGACTCAGCGCTGGTTCCCTGGAAGAATCCCACAGGCTTCCCGCTCTCCTCACCGAACAATAAATACTTCCTCCCCGTGTTTAAAAATAACCGCATGACCACTTTTGGCAGTTAAAAGGTAAGCCCCCCCTGCCCCCACCCCATGCCGTTCTTCTGAAGTAAGGGCAGCTCATTCGACACCTGGTGACACTTGAGACCCAAAAAGGCATTCAAGGTTAAAGAGGCAGGCGGCTGGGTCATGGGGAGGGATGCTTTCTGCAGCGCTCGGGCGGGTGACACTTGTGCTTGTCAGTTTTGAGATGGAAAATGGCAGGGAGAGGGGATTAGAAGTCTCCCGTGATCAGGAACGGGTCCCAGCTCAGGGCCTTTGCACCTGCAGGTCCCTCTTCTACCTGGAATGCTTTTCCATCTGACATCCTCTCCGCCTTCAGATCTTTGCTCACAGGTCACTTTCTCTGTGAGACTTCCCCACCACCTGATTAAAGAAGCCATTCAGGCCTTGCACTCTGTTCTCTGTTTTTCTCCACAACATTTCTCACCCCCTAATGCACTGGGCACTACAGAGTGAGCGGAATTCACTCATTTTGTTGTTGTTGTTCAGTGTCAGCAGACAGCTCCCGAGGGCAGGGGCCTCACCAGTTTCTCCCTGGCTTCCCGCTTACGACCAGCACAAAGCAACTGCTCAACAAATACTTGTTAGTTGACTGAGGAAATAACTCACTTACCGACCGTGCCCTCACTACGGGCCAGGCAGATTCTCGGTAAATGGCAGTCATCACTCACTTTTCTTCTCGATGGGAAAAAAATAAAATTCCATTTCGGAGGCACAAACCCAAGAACCATTTATTGCCTTGAAAAAAAAAAAAAAAAGATGTGTTTTCCCCCCTCTCTTTCTAGTTATACATGGGTTAGAATCACCCCAAAGCATCTTCTAACAGAATCTTTAATAACAAAATACGTACATGTTTTGTTGTGTACTCATAGGTGTGTACACAGACACTCAAGTGGCACCTGCACTGCACATGCACGCACAGGCAAAACACACCCATGCACATTGGCACGCACACTCACACACAGGCTCAAGCACACAGACAGGTCAAGAGCTTCTCTGCCCAAGATTCTCTGACAACACGTGGAGAGTCTGATGACCTCTGAGGCTTCCCTCGACAAGAGTAGGAATTCACGTTCAGCTGGAACGTGGTACAGTGATCTATTCTGATAGCACAGCAAGTGTATGATTTCATTATTTTTAAAGCTCACGTATTGGTTTACTACCTAAAACGAAAGCTAACACAAGCAAAACTTAGGGAAACACAAGCGAAACCCCAAAATGGCTTCCTGGACTTTAAGACCTGATTTGTGAAACTAAAGCAAGGAGGTGCGTTTCCAAAAAGGTTGTTGCAGTCACACTGCGGCTGGGAAAATGATGTGCAGAGAACGCCTCAGAGTAAAACCACCGAGAGATGCAAATAATGAGTAAAACAGTCCGGAAGGGAAGGCCGAAAGTGAGCAAGTACAGTTGGTCCTCAACCAACATGAGGGTAAAGAGTGTCAACCCCCGCAGGAAACCCGCGTGTAACCTCTGACTCGACAGGCGGCCCTGCGCACATGCCGATTCGCAGATTCGCCAAACCCGCTCCTGCACACGCTGCACACACGCAGGCGGCGCCATACCCGCGCGGTTGCGAATCTGCGGCTGCACGTGTGAGGATGCTGCCTTAGGCCCTCGGTGGGCTGAGTCCCCGGATGCGAAACCCGTGCAGACGAAGGGCCAACTGCATTTCTGGGGGGAAAACAAAACCAAACCCTCATGTAAGTGGGCCCCTGCCGTTCAGACCCGCGTTGTTCGAGGTTCAGCTGCGACGCAAGGACATTTTCTTCAGCCGCGGAGGGGAGGGGGGGGCCTCGGCGGGCTCCGCCGCTGGGGGGCGAGGAACAGACGCTCCACCACAGCGCGTGTCCGGGTGAAACTCACGGAACCCCGGGATTCGGAGAGAGCCTGACAGACCTCCGGGGAGAAAGGACACAGAATGATGTGCGGAGAACACCTCAGAGTAAAACCCCGGAGAGATGCAAATGATAAATAAAACAGTCCCGACACTCTGGCCGGCATCGACTTTGCTGCGGTCACGCTGGGGGCGAGCGGAGAACAGGGAGGGGGCCGCGGCCCACAGGCCCCCCAGCCCCCCGAGGTGCCCGTCGCCCGCCCGGTTGAGGAGGAGGAGGCGGAGGAGGAGGAGGCACACTTCCTTCCGGTCCTCCTCCAAAATGACCAGGGGGGCTGCTCGGATTTGGGGGAATCCGATAAACCAAGGTGCGAACCCAGGCCAGTGGCGTGACCTTCCCATTCAGGTTTGTTCTCTCCGAGCCTCAGTTTCCTCACAGGTAACGTGGGGGTGATCGTGGCACTCACCCCACAGGGGTGTCAGGAGGATGAAATGGGATGGACGCATCGTGAGCACGTGATGAATGGCAGGCACTGTGACTGTTTTGGGGTGCTTGGCTCTCAGATCCGAGTGCACCCCCCCCCCACTTGGAACCAGGAAGTTTCTAACCTTTTCTCAGGCCTGGAAAACGTGGCCTAACCAGGTGGGGGGAGAGGAATCCTTGGCCGGAAACCATCCTCTTTCCATCGTCTATTAAGGAGCCGCCATGGAGCGTCGCAGGGTCGGAGCCTCCATTTGAAATTGGGTCCATCGCCTCGGCCTGAGTCCCCTGTGTTTTCAGTGTCGTGGAAGGAGGGCCAGCAAGGAGAAGAAGAGACAGGTAAGGGAGGTTTGCATTCCTGCAAGCCTCTGATTCCCCGCTCTGCAGGTCACTGCTAAAGTACACATTAACCTTTCAGTTTCAAAATGATAGGTGGGTGAACTGGCAAAACAAATCTCTGCTGTTGGTGCCTACATACTGCATACGGAATACCAGTTAAATCGGAATTTGAGAGGAACAAGCAGTCAGTGGGGGCTGCTGGGGCACTGGAAATGTGTCTTGGCCCAGGGGCTGTCTGCACAGATGTGTTATGTGGGGGAGATTCAGCAGCCTACGCCGCCGAGGACCCGCGTCCTTCTCTTCAGGTTCCCCGAATTCAAGTCTAAGTCATTATATCCTACCTGGTAGGGTGAAAGGGAAACCCTTCTCTGTGGTTATTTAGTACCTTTCTTCAGCAGATCAAGTGAACTCATACATTGATGTCAGAAAAATAAAAGTTAACTTAATAATGGGAAGATATGTATACATGTAATACATTTTTAAAAAGTTAACTTAGTAACCTATTAATACTTAAGAAAATGCCTGGCACAGGAAAATGCTATCATTGGAAGTGACTGGCTTAGCAGGTCAGCTTGCCTTGGAGTGTAATGCCCCTTTAAGGAGGGAGGTGAAGTCAGCCGTCTCCTATAGAACAAAGGCATACCAGGCCCTGCCAGCCCAAAGCAGGGTGGCTGATAGACTCTGTCATCAAGTGATAGCCCTATCTCCATGTGTCAGGGCCCCGAGGCATGAGTGAGAGCTGCCAGGGGGAGGACTGGGCCTTGTACCAGGGGAAATGGGTCAGCCACACTGATGGGCCACTCACTGTGTACCGAGTGCAACAGTGGGCAAGCAATATGAGCGGACCACACCTCAGTTTCCTCATCTGTGAAATGGGGACAATAGTGGACCTTCAAGCGTCCTCATGGTGTTCAAATGAGTTAACTAATACTTGTGAAGCACTAGGGCACTGCTGGGCACACAGTGAGTGTGCAGTAAAAGTCAACTCTTAATCCAGAGTGCTGGCTGTCACCTGTGTTGAGAGAGATGGGGTAAAAGAAACAACAGAATCAAATATGAATTCATTTCCTCTCTGCTTCCTCTCCCAAACCCCTTTTCTATTAATAACTTGATTGCTCTCTTAGGCACCCAGACCCAAATCTTTAGCCATCTTGATTCTGTTCCTTGGTGACAAAGTTTATCTATTCTGCCTCTAAAATGTCTTATGAATACATTCTCTCCCTCTCTCCTCCCCCTGTCCTGCCCAGATCTGGCTTATGGTAGTAGCTTTTGATTGGTCTGATGCCTCTCTTCTCTTGCCTCCAATATACTCTAAATATTTTCCCCCAAGAACATATGATGATGACCCACATATGTGCCAGAACACTCAATGGTTCCTCACTTCCTGACAAAATCTCACCTCTTAGGCTTGAGTGTTAAGACCTTTTGCCACTTGACCTTGACCTACCAGAATGGTGCAATGTTTGAAAGCTGGGTTCCAGGTCAGTGCCTCTTGGCTATGGAGCCTTGGACATTGACTTAACCTGAGATTTCTTACTTGATAAATGGGGGATACTATAGTGCTGATCTAGGGAGATTGTCTTTATTATCATTTTTTAATTTATAATTGAAAGTATTACAGATGTCTCCATTTTCTCCCCATTGATCCCCTCTACCCTGCTCCCTCGCCCTCCCCAGGCCTACACTGCACTATTGTCTGTGTCCGTGGGTTATGCATATATGCACATATGTTCTTTGGTTAATCTCTTCCCACCACCACTCCCTTCCTTCTGAAATAAGTTAGCCTGTTGCATACTTCAACGTCCTTGGATCTATTTTGTTCATCAGTTTATTTTGTTCAATAGATTCTACATATGAGTGAGATCTTGTGATACTTATCTATCAGAGAATGGCTTATTTCATTTAGCATAATACCATGTCCTTCCATGCTATCTCAATGGGTAAAAGATACTTCTTTTTTACTGCTGCAGTGTATTCCATTGTGTAAATGTACCACGTTTTTTTTTTTGTTTGTTTTTTTATCCATTCATCCATCTACTGATGGACAGTTGGACTGTTTCTAGATCTTAGCTATTATAAATAATGCTGCTATGAACATATACTATATAATAAACCTAGGTAATTGTGATACTAATGATAGCAGCTGACATGTATTGTGTGCTTACCCTGCCAGGCACTGTTCCAAGTGCCCTCCATGTTACCACTCATACAATATGTGTAAATGGCTTTGTTCAGCACCAGGCACAGAGTGCTTGCACCATGAGTTCGTGTGTGTGTGTGTGTGTGCGCGCACGCACATGTCCGTGCATGTGTGTGGGGTTATTACCAGCCTAATTTCTTTCTCTAGTCCCACCTCACTCTCCAGGACCCTCATGCAAAGCTCTTGGGAAGATGCTCTGTGGCACCTGTTGGCTACATTTCATTTGTGGAGTTGTTCCTGGCTTCAGTGATAACTTCCTGGTGGAGGAAGGAGACATGCAAACTGGCCGAGTCCGGGAAGGGATACTAAGGCTGCTCTGTGAGCTTGCTAGACTGTGGTCCCCAAAGAAATAAAATCATCACCTTCCCACTTATTTAGAGCTTCCTGTGTGACAGGTGCGGTGCTAAGTGCTTTACCTATCATCTATTTCAGCCTTACAACACTGTGAGGAAGGCACTAATTAATAGTAGACCCATTTTTCAGATGAGGAAACAGGCTCAGAAGAGCAGTCACTTCGTAGGGCTCCACTGCACTTTTCCTCACCTTGGTATGGGGGTTTCAGGGCTTGGGCATCTGGATCCCAGCTCTCACCACTCCAGGAGCTCAGTGAGTGGATCCAGCAGCAGGCAGCCAGACAACCCTTTGTTCCTGGTATTTTTAGCTGTCGATCATCTGCTTTGCCCGTGGGGGGGACAGAGGCACTTAGACAGTTCCATTCTTACTGCTGCCCTTCAGATGTCCGTCTGCCCACTCCCACCCCCACCCACCCCGGCAGGCTCAGCTGTCATGGTGGTGTGCCTGGCATTCCGGGGGCATTGTCCTCTTGTTGAGGCCCAGATTCCAGTGACAGCTGCTGCCCTGACCTCTCCCCAGCTTTTCCGCACTCTCCTCTGCCTGCCTGTTGGAGTCCCCCTTTGCTGGACCATGTGGTGCCCTGACAGCTGAACCTGTCATGAATGCCTGTCAGTAACGCCTGCTCTGGAGCTGCTTAAAGGACAAGCTTCCAACTCAGTTATCCAACCCGAGGTTCTCAGGTGAAGGACCTTTCAGCGTGTCTTTAGTTAACACATCCTGACCCCTTCCTGGCACTATCACTGGTGTTTATGGGGCTGAGATCCTGGGGCAGGAGTTGCAGCCTCAGATCTGTTGACATTTGAGGCCAGTTCATTCTTTGTTAGGGGCAGGGTGTTGACCTGGGCCTTCTAGAACGTTGAACACCATGTCTCTACCCAGTAGCCAACCTCCCCCCACCCAAGATGTCTCCAGATACTGCAAACTGTCCCCTTGAAGGAGAAGTCATCCACAATCTGACCTAGAGAATTGTTACCAATATGGGAGAGATGAGTTCCCGGCCACCTGACTCGTAGATGGTTTAGGGGTGCTGAAGTCCATGGAGCACCCTTTGCTTCTCCTGATGGTGTCTCCTATCCTGGCTGTGGGGAAGGAGGGGAATTTGGAGTCGAATCTGGGATAGAATGCCACCTCTGTCACTTGTTCGCTGGTGATACAGGGCAAATGCTTTTCCTTGTTGTACCTGCCTTTTCTCATCTGCGAAATGGTTTGGGTAAGAATGCCGACCTCATGGGGATGCTGTGAGGCTGGACTGAGAGAATGTTGAACAAAATGGAACTTGGCTCTTGCCTCCCACTGTCTTCATAGATCCTACCTGTCCTGGGGTAATTTATGCTCGCCATTGGAGGAAAAGACTTTTCTGCTCATGGCTATTCTGCTTACTCTATGGTCATTGAGTCGCAAATACAGTCTTCATTATTCAGAATGTCCGGCCCCAAGTGGTAACCAAAATTCAAAACTTCTCCCTGGAATTCATGTCGAGTCTTCTGTCCTTTGTCAGTGCCGGCCTGCAATGAGCACACAGCTACACGGATCACATCCCTGTGACCGCTCACCTGTGACTCCAACAGGCTCCCTGTTTGTCTTCTTGCCTCCAGTCCTTGGCCCTCTATAGTCCTGGGCACCTGGCAGCCAGAAAGACCTTTTCAAAGCCAGTTGTCACAACCCCTACTTTTTTTTTTAATATATTTTATTGATTTTTTACAGAGAGGAAGGGAGAGGGATAGAGTTAGAAACATCGATGAGAGGGAGACATCAATCAGCTGCCTCTTGCACACGCCCTACTGGGGATATGCCTACAACCAAGGTACATGCCCTTGACCGGAATCGAACCTGGGACCTTTCAGTCCGCAAGCCGACGCTCTATCCACTGAGCCAAACCGGTTTTGGCACAACCCCTACTTTTAAGTGGCTGCCCACTTTCTTTAGATAAAAACTCTTCCGTAGGACACCTACAAAGGAGATGGAATATCAAATACATGGCATATGGCATGCATGCATCACATGACCCAGCACTCGTGGCAGACATTGCTAATAAATCACAGCTCATTTGGAGTTGGCAGGAGAGATAAGCTGACATTCTGATCTCTCTCACATGATGGGGTGGGTGGATCAAGAGAGGTCATCAGCACTGTTGACATTCAGGGCCAGATAATTCTTTGTAGGATGGCTGTCCTGTGCATTGAAGGATATTAAATAGCAGCACTGGCTTCTTAGACGCCACCTAGTCATGATCATCAGAAATGTCTCCAGACATCAGCACGTGTCCCCTCAGGGTATAAATCATCCCCATGGAAAAACCACGGGGCTAGGTAAGTTTTATTCATTGTTCCCCAACTCCTCGGATGAAGGTGTTCAGTACCTGGCTCCTGACTCGCTTACTTACCACAGCTGCATGGCTCATGTATTTGTCTGATAATTCGATGAGCATCTGATTCCTGCTTGGGCTGTAATGCCGGAAGGCAGAAATCATGCGTATCTCGATTCCCATCTTCCCTCAGCACCCAGCACAGTGCCTAACACATAGTAGGCACTCAATCAGTATTTGTAGAATAGCTGAGGGATGCTCTATTGCAGCATTCACTGCATTCTGTCAGGGCAGAGGCTAAGATTCACTCATCTTTATAAGTCTCTCAGTCCTGGCACATAGTAGGTAATCACTATAGACTTGTTTTATGGAACTGAATTCCACAAGGACTGAGGATGGTCCCAAAGTTAGTCCAGAGCACAGGTGGGAAAGGCCTGGGCACACTTCCCATGCAGTGTTTTGGAGACTGAAGTCACTGCTCCTTGCACCCACCTCTACCTGTCCAAGGCTTAGGTTGGGCCCCCTCTGTCTGACTAAGAGGGCATCAAGGTGACAGGCTAGAGAAATCTTCCTGAGTTGAGTGTGGATGATATTCTTTATCCCCTGCCTCTAACCTTGTGAGAAAGGTCAAGAATGTCAGCTCATCTCTCCTGCCAACTCTAATTGAGCTGTGATTGATTAGCAATGTCTGCCATGGACGCTGGATCAGGGAGTGATGCACACATACCATGTGCCATGTACAGTGGTACCTCGAGATACGAGTTTAATTCGTTCTATAACCTTGAGGCATGGGAAATTATGAGACGCTAGAGTTGTGGTAAACTGGTGGGTCTTGTGCAGCCGGCTGATCCATGCGATTACTCCTATCTCAAATGTTGCTCGTATTTCAAAGCAAAAAATCGCTCACTTGACGGCTCGTATCTCAAAAATCTCGTGTGTTAGGGCACTGGTATCTCGAGGTACCACTGCATTTGCCATTCCTCCTTTGTAGGTGTCCTGTGAGACAGAAAGCAAGTCCTAGGCAAGGATAATAGGAGAGAATTCAGAGGTTGTGACACACAATGAAGCAATTCCGTTTCCCCAGGAAAAGCCAGGCAGAAACAGCTACATTTGCCCTGTTCTCCTGGGTGATTTTAGACAACGAAACAGGAGCCGGAGGGATTAAGGAGAGTGTGTACTAATACTTCTGTATCCTGGCCAGGGGCCAGGGCATTTTACAAAGAACAAAAATAGACGGGTAAAATGGGAAAGACAAAGAGGGGTGGATTATGGAATCCGCTCTGGAATGAAGGTGTGAGGCCAATAAGGGCCTCTGAGGTGAGTCATGGTTTTACAAAGGGAACAGGCCCAGTGAAGGGAACAGTTCTGCCTGGTACAATGCCCAGAGGCTGTGCTCAGGGCAACCGAGTGAATATTAATATAAATGGAGGAAGCAATACTTATCTTAATTCTGAACAGAGCTGGGATCCCTGGATCAGTGTGAAATTCTTAGGGCTGCAATGACAGAAATCCATTAGTAGCTGTTTAAGCCAATGGGAGTTTATTTTTTTCTCATAACCAGGCGTTTGGGAATAATAGATAGTCCTGGGGTTGTTTGGCAGCTGGACATGATCAGAGTTCCTTGTGTTGTTACTGTGTTTCTATTGACTTCCCTTCATGCTCCCAAAATGGCATTCACAGATCCCAGTATCCGAGGGTGCTGGGCAGGGCAGGGATAGTGTTACTTTACACACACATCTACTTATTTTTACATTTATTTTCCAGTTATGGTTGATATAAAATATTGTATTAGTGTCAGGGGTACAACATAATGATTAGACATTTATGTACCTTATGAAGTGCTCACCCCAGTAAGTTTAGTACCCACCAGACATCATATATTGTTATTGATATTATACCAGAGGCCCGATGCACAAAATCATGCACAGGTAGGGTCTCTAGACCTGGCCAGTGATCAGGGACAGTTGGGGCCTTCTGGATGCCAGCTGGGGCCTCCCTTCCCTGGCTGCCTGCTGCCAGCTGGGGCCTCCCTTCATTCTGTGCCACTCACTGGTGGTTAGCACGTCATACTGAGCGATTGAACTCCTGGTCTCTTGGTCAAACTCCTGAGGGGACAATTTGCATATTAGATTCATATATATATATATTACTGACTGTATTCCTTATGTGTACTTTACATCTCTGTGAGTATTTTTATACTGGCAGCTTATACTTCTTAATCACTTTCACCTTTTTCATTCATCCCCCAAACACCCTCCCTCTGGCAGCCATCAATTTGTTCTCCAATCTGTAGGTTTGTTTCTGTTCTGTTTGTCCAGTTATTTTGTTTTTTGGATTCCACATATAAGCAAAATCATAAAGTACTTGTCTCTCTGTCTGACTTAATTCATTTAGCACAGTGGTCGGCAAACTCATTAGTTAACAGAGCGGCAAACCCTGGCTCTCGAGCCGCAGTTTGCTGACCACTGGCTTAACATAATACCTTCTAGGTCTATTCATGTTGGTGCAAATAATAATATTTCATTCTTTTTATGGCTGAGAAATATTCCATTCTATATAAGTACCATATCTTCTTTAGCCATTCGTCTATCGATGAACACTTAAGTTGCTTCCATATCTTTGCTATTGTAAATAATGCTGCAGTGAAAATAGGAATGTGTGTATCTTTCTGAGTTATTGTTTTGGATTTCTTTGGCTAGATACCCAGAAGTGAAATTGCCGGGTGTCACGTTAGCTCTTTTTTTTAGGAGCATATCTCCTTCTTACCAGGGAAAAAAATAGCTAGCTTTCCCAGAAGCCCCCAGGAGACTCTCCAAACATTTCATTGGCCAGAACAAAATAAGGTGCCTGCATCTAGATCAAGCGTGGCCTTTCTTCTATGAGATCAAAGGCTTTTTAGCCAAATCCTGGACAGAGTTCTGTTAGGAAAAAAAAAAAGATGGCAAATAGATTTGGGGTAGGCAATGAATATTGTCTACTTATCCCCACCTCCCCTTATATAGCTTAGGTAATACTTCCCAAAAATAAATAGTGGAATACAAAATGTTCAGCAACAAAATGTTTCTGTAGCCGAAGAGTGAGTCTAGTTAAATAGGTTCTTAGTTTCAGAACTTCTCAGAGCCTTTAATAGCAATTAGCATTTATTGAGCACTGACTACCTGCCAGGCGTGTTATCAATTGCTTTATCTCTATTATCTCACTAAATCTTTCTAATAATTCCATGGGACAAGGAAGTGGGAACTAAAGAAGAGGGCAGAGCCAGGATTTGAACCCAGGGTTGTGATTCTAGACCAGTATGATACCATACTCCACAGAGCAAACATTGACTAAAATGGACAAATTATTCCTCTCTGGGGAGATAATGTGCCACAGTTGAAAGCCTGGACATTTCCTCCCTTCCTCTACACTGCCCCTGGCTACTGGGAGAAAAATCCAAATTTAAACACATCCTCATTATGGACTTCCCAAAATTGAAGTCTATCCCCATTACCCTATTCAAACATCCTGCTTTTCTCTTTCAGAGAACTTATAGCAGTTTTAAATTAGATATTTGAATGTATTTATGTGTCAAGCATCTGTCTCCCACACCAGAATATCAACATCATGAAGGCTGAGATTTTTGTCTGTCTTTTTCTCTGCCGCAGCCCCAGCACCTCCAACCATTCCTGACAAACAGTAACCTGCTCAATAAAAATGCTGAGTCAGTGAACAAACTTGGCGTGGCCAATCCATTTCCACCTCCTGTCATGGAGCCAGCACAAAAGGCTGGGTAAACACTGGGTTTGAAATTCTCATTGTGTGGGATGATCACAGATACACAACCTGAAAAATACCCTAGACCTGAACTGACTCCAGGGAAGCCAGAAGGTCCAACAGAGATCCCTGGAGAGTTGACTGAATTGCCACCATCTGATTTCCATTAGGGCCAGTCTTGGCCAAATTTCTCATCAGGAGAAATCCATCCACAGTGAGAGATGAACTCGGGGCCCCATATTGGAGAAAGTGCGCCCCATTTCCTTCTCAGCCCCTCTTCAGCCTGAAAAGACCCCACAGGTTTATCTGGTTGCTCAGAGGAAAACGTGGAGGCTTCACTCCCAATCACCTCCCTACTTTGTTCCTTTCCAAATTCCTGGATTTAATAGTATGAATTGTATCTGGGACAGTTGAATGCTGCAGTTCTTCTAACTTTCCAGGAGGGGGCGGTGCTACTTTAGGACTCAACACAGCTGTCTTCTGGCTTGCAAATGAAGGGAAAAGAAATCTGAACAGGGAGAGGGATATTTTTTCTGCCACCTGTCCCTCAGCAGGCTTGCCAGATCCATCTCAACATCATTCGGAAAAAGAGAAAGGCGAGGATGGAAGTCTTTTTAAAGGAAAACCATTTGCTTATTTATATTTCATCCATCCATCCATCCCTCCCTCCCTCAAATATTTATTGAACTTGCACTATATACTCCAAGCCCAGTTCTAGGTTCTAGGAATCAACAGGTAACAAAACAGACAAAAATTCTTGCCTTTCTGGAGCTGAACTTCTGCCTGAGGGCCGCAGTGGGGCTGAGGATAGGGTAGGTGGGGAGGAGAAGAAATTATAGACGATAAATATAATAAATCAGCAAGTTTCATAGTAGGTTAGAAGTTGTAAGTTCTGTGAGACAAAGGAGGGACATGCAGCATGGGAAGAGGGAAGAGAGAGAGGTGTGTGATGGCGATTTTAAGGAGAGTGGTGAGGGAAGGAAGGCTCCTGGAGAAATGACATTTGAGCAAAGACGTGGAGAAAGTGGAGGATTTGGGGGAGAATATTCCAGGCAGAGGGAACTGCCAGTGCACAGGCACTGGTGAGGGTGAGTTGGCATGCTGTTTTGTTTTAGTTTTTAAAAGTACAAAGTAATATTCACTTGTGGGAATATTAGATATTGAAAAAGAAAAATATCATTGGTAATTCTTACCCTGAAATAGCTGGTGTATATTTTTATGGTCTATTTTAAGCATACACATGTACAAATACACAAATATATACAGTAAATATGTACACACAGATATATACAAAATATACATATACATATATGTTACAAAATGGGGTCATTCTATATATATCTATATAACCTATATAATAAAACTAGAGACCTGATGCACAATTCATGCAAGAATAGGCCTTCTTTCCCCCGGCTGCATCCATGACCCAGCTTTCCTCTAGCATCCATGACCTGGACTTCCCTCGCAGCCCTGGCTTCATCTGGAAGGTCATCCAGAAGGATGTCAAGTCTAATTAGCATATTACATTTTTATTATTATAGATATAAAAGCCTAATATTCAAATTGTCCCCGGGTGAGTTTGACCAGGAGATCAATTGCCCGCTATGATGTGTGCTGACCATCAGGGGGTGGTGCAGAATGAAGGAAGGCCCTGGCCAGCAGCTGAAAGGCCCTGATGGGCCTTGATTGCTGGCCAGGCCTAGGGACCCTATCCATGCACGAATTTTGTGCATCAGGCCTCTAGTTTATATAATGAAAGCCTAAGTGACTGTTACGGCAGAATGACCACTAGGGGCAGACACTCAATGCAGGAGCTTCCCCCTGGTGGTCAGTGCACTCTCACAAGGGGAGTGCCACTCAGCCAGAAGCCAAGCTCATGGCTGATGAGTGCAGTGGTGGTGGCAGGAGCCTCTTCCACCTCCATGGCAGCACTGAGGAGCAGTGAGCCAAGTGGTAAGGAGCAGCGAGCAGGGGGAGGAGGGGAGTAAGGAGCCGGGGTCCTGGACTGCAAGAGGGATGTCTGCCTACTGGCTTAGGCTTGCTCCTTAGGGGAGCAGTGTAAGCCAGCAGGCAGGCATCCCCTGAGGGGTCCTAGACTGCAAGAGGGCACAGGCCAGGCTGAGGGACTTCCTTCCTCCCCCAGTGCACTAATTTCATGCACTGGGCCTCTAGTAGTTTTATAAGCATTTGTTTGCTTACTAACATAACTAGAAGACCATTCCTTGTTAATACCTATTGATCCACATCATTATAACAGCATGTAAATCCCATTGTATGGATGTCCCATATTTTATTCAACCATCTCCCCTTTAATGGGCATTTCAGCTGTTTCCCACTTTTCTCAATAATAAATGGTGAGGCAGGCACCATTCTTGTAACATTTTTACATTGTCCAAGTACCCAGTGGAAATGCTGGGCCCAAGGTTGTGCCCACTTTGGAAGCTATTTTATGCCAGAGCTGTGTTCCTTGAGAGTGTCTTTAGGAGGGCTTCAGGGGCACCCTACATGGGCCCAAGGTTATGCTTCTTGGTACAAAATTGTCTTTCCTGAAGAGAAACAAATACCCCACTGCTGGCTTGGTCCCAGGGTCTGGCCATATGGATAATTTTAATTTTATTCTTTATGTGTTTCTATATTAAATATTTTATTTTGGGGCATGCCTTGCTTTTTGTATTAAATTTTTCACAAAATAAATGCATGCTTTTTATAAAAATCAAACACAAGAGAAATATGTAAAGTAGAAAGAGAAGACCTGCATCTCTTTAGAAGTTGCCTTTGTTGATTGGTGTGTCCAGCTTTTAGACATGGTCCAATCCCCCCATGTCTGATTTTATTGACACATCTTTCTTTCCTGTGCTCACTCTGCTCCAGCTACACTGGCCTTCTCACTGCTCCTTAAACACGCCAAGCTCATTTGGCCTCAGGGCCATTGCACCAATGTTCTCGCTGCCTGGACCCCTTCTCCCAGATCCTTACAAGGTTGGTCCTTTGTTATCTCTGCTCAGTCCAGATGTTCCCTACTAAGAGAGAGGTCTCCCCTGACAGCTCGAATAAAGAAGCCCTCTCACTCTTTCACATCACTTTACTTTCTTCTTAATATTTATTGTAATCGGAGTAGATTTTGTTTATTTGCTTCTTATTTTCGCTCTCCCCTATTAGATTAGCATTTATAAGCAAGCATTTTGTCTGTCTTGTCTACTACTACTGTCCAATGGCTGCTATGTTGTGGGTGCTCAATAAACATTATAGATATTGTTGAATGAATGACACACATACACATGCATATATTTAAAAACCAAAGAGAGAACTCTTACAGTTAAAAGACAAAATGACAGATAACTCAATTTAAAACTGGGCAAAAGACCTGAAGAGACATTTCCCCAAAGAAGATATACAAATGATCAACAAGCACATAAAAAGATACTCAACCTCATTAGTTGTTAGGGAAATGCAAATCAAAGCTATAATGAACTATCAGTTCACACTTATTAGGATGGCTACAATAAAAAAAGAAAAAGCAAAATAAAAAGTATAAGTGAGGATGTGGAGAAACTGAAAACTTTTTATATTGCTGGTGGGAATATACAATGATACAGTCACCGTGGAAAAACAGTTTGGCAGTTTCTCAACAAGTTAAACATAGAATTATTATAAGATCCAGCAATTCCACTCCTAGATGTATACCCCAAAGAACTGAAAAGAGGTACTCTAACAAAATCTCATACACAAACATTCATAGCAGCACTATTCACAATAAACAAAAGGTGGAAATAATCCACATGTCCATCAGTTGATAAGTGGGCAAACAAAATGTGCTATACAGACAATGGGATATTATTAAGCTATAAAACAGAATGAAATTCTGATACCTGTTACAGCATGAATGAGCCCTGAAAACATTATGCTAAGTGAAAAAAAAAAGACATATCACATATTATATGATCCCATTTCTAGGAAATATCCTGAATAAGTTATTCCATAGATTCAGAAAGCAGATTAGTGGTTGACAGGGGTTGGATGAAGGGGAATGGGGAGTGACTGTTTAATGGGAATGAGATTTCCTTTTGGAACTAGACAGAAGTGATGGTTGCACAACATCGTGAATGTACTAAGTGCAACTGGATAAAAGTAACCCAAAATGGTTACTTTTATGTTTTGTGAATTTTACTTCACTAAGAAAAAAAAATACTGTCAAACAATAATCAATTAATCAGTCAATCAAATGAAGATCATGCCACACATATTTTAAATTAAATCTTTATTATTCAGATTATTACATTTGTTTCTCTTTTTCCCCCTCCATAGCACCCCTCCACCCAGCTCCCACCCTTCCCTCTGCCCTTACCTCCCTTCCATTGATCTCATCCATAGGTGTATGATTTTTGTGCAGTCTCTCCCTGTACACCCCTCACCCCTTTCCCCTTGAGAATTATCAGTCCACTCCCTTTCTGTGCTCCTGATTCTATTATATTCACCAGTTTATTTTGTTGATCAAATTTTTAATTCACTTAATTTTTAGATTCACTTGTTGATATGTATTTATTGTACATAATTTTTTGGCTTTTACCTTTTTCTTCTTCCTCTTCTAAAAGAGTACCTTTCAGCATTTCATATAATACTGGTTTGGAGTTGATGAACTCCTTTAGCTTTTTCTTCTCTGTGAAGCTCTTTATCTGCCCTTCAATTCTGAATGATAGCTTTGCTGGATAGATTATTCTTGGTTGTAGGTTCTTGCTATTCATCACA
>PVJN01046160.1:0-16564 GCA_004026805.1 Lasiurus borealis
CGGGCAAAAACCCTTTGCAGTGGGGCTGCCCGGCTGGGAGAGCCCCGTCCAGCAGTTCCCCGCCTTCTCCTGGAGGATAACTGGCTTCCAACTTGCCTCCAATCACTCCCAGTGCGACTCCCAGCCGCTCTCTCTCCCTCTGCCCAGCGACAAAGCTCCAGGTGCGTCTGTTTACTCCGCCGCCATTTTCCACCTCCTTTCTATTGCTATTTTTTGATGAGGACCAAGCAAAGACACCTTTGAAGTTGCTTACATCTGTGGCTGTGTATAGTACCTGGAACACATAATTCTCTTTGTAGAATCTAAACCTAGGTTTCTCAACAAAACTTTTTGCACCATTATCAACAATCTCTCATTTGCAAGTGATGGCAACCCAATCCAAATTGCCTTGTACAAAAGGAAGGATGCCTTGGCTCTTGTAGCTGAGAACACCAGGGTATAACCGACTTGTTACAAAGTTGACCCTGAGTGTATGTGCAGTGTCTGTAGAGACCTGAATCTCTCCACTGGTCAGCTCTGCTTCTCTCTACTTCATTGTCACTCAGCCAAACTTTCCCCTTGGGGTGGCAACCCTATGATCAGCCAGCCACACCATCCTATCGGGGAGGAAATGGCACTTCTCTCATAGTTCTAGCAAAGTCCCCAAGCTCACTCCAGTTAGCCTGAACTGAGTCTCAGGTTCAATACAGAACTCATTATTCTGGCAAGAGGAGAGGAAAATGTTGGGTGCCTATACCTAGGTTCTGTGTCCCTTTGCAAGTAGGATTAGCTACATCTCAACCACACAGACTTAGAATAGGGGAGGAAGGATAGTTCCTTAATGGAAAATCAGAATGTCATTAGGAGGGTGTATTAAATGAAGGCCAGGCAATAACTACCATGAGTCTGCTAGTTAGAATTGCATTCATAGAGTTTTAAATTACCCCATGCCTGCTGAAGCACAGATACCTGAACCTTGTAGACTGTATCTAATGTATACAGTTCAGATTCCAATGTCCCTCTAAATAGTGGTACTACTTCAGCCATAGGCATATGTTGGTATGAGGCAGATTAGTAAACACAGTTGAATGACAATAAACATTTAATTTGGGTAAGTAGAAGATGCTTTCTTATGAAATACTTTTCTGATGTTACTTAAATGGAATGGAGACCATTTTCTTTGGTAAACCAGAATTATTTGGTCATTTTTTCTTGTTTTTCTTTAGCTCTCATGAAAGCAGTCAATGAATATGAGAGAGAGATAGAGAGAGAGAGAGAGAGAGAGAGAGAGAGAGAGAGCTAGAGAGAGAGCTAGCTCACAGTTTTCTTTCTAGGCAGCTATAGCACTTGACTTTCCTTTAGCTTATTCACTGAAGTGGATAAAGACCTTGAAGCTTTTAAAAGCAAAGAGCATATAGATTTCATTTTAGCAGGTTAAAGAGATGTGAGTTTCGCCAAGTTTCTACCCTGCCAGCTGTGGCTATGCAATTTAAGCATGGCCACCAGTACAGTGGTGTGAGCAAGCACTAACCTTTCAGATTAGCGCCTAAGCCTTCATTAAGAAGAGCATCCAAAATGACAGCCATGCTTCTAAGGAAGCCCAGCATTCCACACTGGTAGCCCAAGCAGGGAAAATTGATTTGGCACGGGATTCTCCTCTCCGGGTCCCCCATACTGGGAGCCAGGGGCACCGGACAGTGTGTTGGCAGATTCCAATCACTGAGGAGCTTTGCTTTATGACGCTGCTTTGTAAGAATGCATCTAGTTAAAGTCACAGGGTCATTGACTGTGGCTTTCGGAACACAAGGTTTTATGAAGGAATGTGGACCTGGAATCCAAGGTTCAGAGCCCAGGCCTTCAAATAGATTAATGACCATGCAGAGCTTTCCATAAGAGTTTTCCAACTTTGGCTTCATCCTGTGCCCTAGCAACCATGGGGCCCCTATTCAGCAGACCCAGGTGTCCACTATGGTCCATTGGACAGAGCAATGGGCGGAGAGCCAGGAACTGGGACAAGCTCATTTCAGCTCCCCACTGGCTCCCTGTGTGCTCCCTGGAGCAGGTTCTTAACTGCTCTGTCTGCATTTCCATCCTATTAAGTTAAGAGAGGAACAATAATGCCCCAAAACACAGAGATCCAGGGTGGTGGTAGAGGGGGGACAGGTGCATATGTGTCACTGTGTCTGTCAGGGAGGGGGAGTGTCTGGTAAGTCATCTGCGATGGAGAAGGCAACCTGCTCTGGCTAGTGCATAAAACAAGTGACTGTTTGCTACTCATGTACTTGCTTTCTGATAAGCTGTGGAAGAATGATAAGGAGACAAAAGAAATAATAAAACTGAGGAACAGATGAAGAATTGACAATCTAGCCCGGGAATTTAATGTAACTTTCTTTAAGAATTTTCTAAAATTAAAATATAAAGCTCTATTTTTCTAAAATTGAATTTAAAATAATACTTTCCCACAGCATGCAGGGCATATGGGAGGTACTAAAGAAATATTTATCACATTAGTAAAATAATTTTTAAATATTAGCTAGAATGTAGCCTCTCTGTAGCAGTCAAGGTAATCTGTGAGGATTACTGTGGCATTTATTGAGTGTCTACTGTGTGCTACAGGTGGAGCCTCACAATTTTGTGTAGGTTGTCTCATTTCCTCCTAATGATAGATGCATAAAATGGAATTATGCATCTATTATCCCCAATTTTACAGATTTTGAAACTAACATAGATGAATAGGAGTTAAATTTCCATGAGATTGTAGAACTGAGATTAGAAAATTCCAAGCAGTACAGGTAGTTTTAGAGCCCACATAACCCTGGCCAGGACTCTGTAAGTAATTTTCCTGTCTACCCAACACTGTCATATGAGACTAGGAGACCTAGCTGAAGCTCCACCTAGATAGAAGTGCAGAGTTTCCAGACTTAGCAAATAAAAATACAGAATGCCCCATTCAATTTAAATTTAAGACAAATGACAATTAATATTTATTATAAGTATGTCTTATTCATGCTACACTAAAAGTTATTGGTTTAACTGAAATTTAAATTGAACTGTGTCCTCTATTTTATTTTGTCAACCCTCTTCCTGAGTCATATGGCCGCTGTCAAAGACAGAATTCATTCCATGAATCTTGGGCAGTCTGGAATCCCAAAGAAAAGCACCTGCATGGTGACCTCCTCCTTATAACTTACCACTCAGTCTCCACCTTCTATCCGAAGCTACTTGCTTCTCCAAACCAGGTGAAATCTAAAGCATCTTAAGTACTGAGAGTGAATATAGGTAATTGATCATGAGGGAAGAGTAGGTACATTGTAGAGAAAGCCATCTTTATCTAAATCTGCCTTGAGTTTTGGAGGTGGGGGGGGCAGGAATTCAGGGTCAATTTTTTTTTTTTTTTGCGCATATACAACTGACCCTTAAACAATGCAGGAGGAGGGGGTTAGGACACCTACTTCCTGCGCTATCAAAAAAACCATGTGTAACTTTTGTCTCCCCATAAAATATTAACTTTAATAGCCTACTGTTGACTGGAAGCCTTACCAATAACACAAACGGTCAATTAATACATATTTGATATGTTATATGTATTAATACTGGATTCTTACAATAAACTAGAGAAATATTATTAAGGAAATCATTAGGAAGAAAAAATACATTTACAGAATTTTTTGAAAAAGTTCACAATAGGTGGACCTTTGAAGTTCAAATTCTTGTTCAAGGGTCAACTCTAGTAATAATTGTAAGTCTGTATACTCTAGCTGTCTGTGGCTCAGAGATGAGTTTTCTTTGGCTCAGTGATTATTGCTAACGCCTTGCCTTATGTCCATGAAAGTTTCCACCTATTTTATTTTATTTTTATACTTGGTTATTCACCTGAGCCCTCTTCCCAGCCCTTTGTGTTGATAACTACAATTTTTTAAATATTGATTTTAGAGAGAGAGGAAAGGGGTGAGATGATTATAGATAGATAGATAGATAGATAGATAGATAGATAGATAGATAGATAGAAACATCAATCAGTTGCCCCTACATGCACCCCAAGTGCAGATAGAACCCACAACCTGGTTATGTGCCCTGATTGGGAATCAAACTTACCACCTTTTGGTGTACAGGATGATGCTTCCACCAACTGAGCCACAGTGACCAGGGAGAGTTGATAACTACTTTTAGTACAGTTAACCAAATTCAATTTTCATCATACAGTTAACCAACAGTTAACCAAAATTCAATTTTCATCATACAACTGCATTGGATTATATGTCATAATATAGGCAAATGCATGCAGGTTTTATTATAAGTTATGCAAATTCTTAGTGTCCTACTTGTTAAAAAGCAGTGAGTATTGGTAAAATCCTAGTGAAGCCCAGAGGTACAGAATGTGTGTAATTGAGCACTGGATTAAGCCAGGGTTCTCTGAGCCTGGAAAGAGCATGTAGTGTAAATTGTATTCGAGACTGACATGAAGAAGGCCCAAGAGGGGATAGACTGAAACATCTTTGGTGTCGTGGCAGTGAGGTACTTAATCTTTGATTTTTAAACAGCCCAGAATCAGATATAGGAATATCCATTTTCTGCAATGAGCATCTCTTGCACCAAAGAAATAAAATAATCTCCCAATCATTTAATGAGGAAAAATGGGTCTTAGACTTGCATGTTGCTTGCCTTCATGTAAACCAGATTATGAATTTAGAAGACTTTACCCTTATTCATGGCTCCATATTCTGAACAGAATCATACTTGAAATTGATGATGGAGACCTGATCCATTGTAGAAAAAAGTCATTGAGGATTTGAAGAAATGATGTTAACAAATCATGGTCACAATTTCATTAAACAACTAATTTTCTTTCTTTCTTTCTTTTTTTGCTTTGACCTCATTATTATATCAACACCATTTATTGAGTGTCACTTCTTTTGTCTTTATTCACAACTCAACTTCTGACTTATAAATGGACAATGGAAAATACCATTTGGTCTGGGGAGAAGAGTGCTTCTCAGATTATTTTCCTGTTTCTACCCTTGAGGTGAATCAGTGATTAGGGGCCACAGGCAGTGCTGCATATGGGAGTATAAACGCCAAAGCCTATTAAGTATTAAAATCTGGCTGGTGACTATTTATCTTCATGTTCCTTTTATCCTCACCCAAACCATTAGGTAATCAAGTTTAGACTATTCACTTATGCATTTTCAATATTTATCTTCAGGCCATTTAAACCAAGGTGCATTTCCATGATTAAAAATGGCACAATAAGGAGAGTTATGAAAAATGACTATAAAAGGAGAAAATTGGAAAGATAAGCTAAATAAACGAAACCAATTAGAAAACAGGCCTCACAAAGAGATGGAAATACATGTAATTTTGTGGAAGAAATAGATAATGTTAGTTAAAGGTTTATAAAGTGCTTGGGGGGAAATGAGAGCAGATATTTAAATATGAGGCAGAAATAAACTAGAAATCAGTGGAGTTGATGGAGTGGGAAAATAGATTATTTGAGAGTCAAGGTTTTAAATAGGGTTGCAGAGGGTTTGGGGTCAGAATGTCAGTGGACCCACATGGGTGAATTACAGAGATCAAGACGTGAGATAATGAATAAACTTAAGGAGCCTGGAAAGAAAAAGAATGAATTCTAAAAGGGTGAAAGTGAGCTTGAGTAGTGATAAATAACATATTGAGCCCTAACTGGTTTGGCTCAGTGGATAGAACATCAATCTTTGGGCTGAAGGGTCCCAGGTATGATTCTGCTCAAGCACATGTATCTTGGTTGCAGAAACATCCCCAGTAGGGGGTGTGCAGGAAGCAGCTGATCAATGTTTCTCTCTCATTAGGTATTTCTAACCCTCTATGCCTCTCCCTTCCTCTCTGTAAAAAAATCAATAAAATATATTTTTAAAAATAACATATTAAGTCTAAAATCTGAATATTCAACAGTAATATAAGATCATCAGATTAAATAGTTAAGAAATGATCCTAATATAATAGGAAATAGAAAAGACAAGACAGATGGAAAATAAGGCATTTTTTATTTCTTTAAGATTATGAGTTACAATTGCAACTGGAGGGGAATACATGTCAAGATAAATAAAATAAATGTGCTCTTGGAAAATAAAGGAAGCTACTACCAAAGAGGGAAGAGAAAGTCCCCCCCACTCTACACACACACACACACACACACACACACACAGGTAAGCTATATTTAGCAATCCTTACTTCTTCCAGGAAGCAATCCTGAAAATGCTTACATAATGTAACATTTATTAGTATATTCAAACCTTTAAAGTAGCACAATTTGTAGTATCTTTTCTTTCTTAATTTGCAATTATCTTTGTGTTTTGGATGAAAAGTTTTTCTCATTGTTATCAGACGTGAGTTTCATGTTATTTTCATTGTTTTTCAAGAGTAAGAAACAGAGATTTAATATTGTTTATCTTTTTTCCCCCACATAGTACCAGCTCACAGTGTTTTTGGACTGTTTTACTGACTATTGTGCATTAAAAATATAGATATAAGAAGAGAGTCATATTTTAGGAGAAAGAGACTACAATTTAGAGTGGAAATTAAATTCAGAAATAAGTAATCAGGATAGAATAATAGAAAAATATTAACCAATGACAGCCAATTCAATCAGATGTCTGACTGCTTAGTGATCACTATGACCAGGATGGAACAAAGACATTTCAAATGGAAATGCAGTGTCAACTCAAGCATTCTTTCACCTGACAAGGAGTATACACATACTTACATAAACAAATGTCCCACCTTGCTGCAGGCAAATCATAATTTTCCCAGGGTCATCTTGTTCTGCTAGTAATGGATAGGCATGTACCTAGCCTACAGGAATGGTCTTTAGCCCCTGAGTCAAATATTGAATTTGACCAGAGTTTCTCCCAAGTGTTCCTCAAGGGCATTGGAATTTTTTTTTCATCTGCAAAGTAAAATGAATTCAACAATCAAAACCATGGAGAAAATCCTGCTAGTTGACCTATCAGTTGAGTAATCTACTGACATGCTTCCCTCCCCTGACCCCCTATGAAAAATGACTGGTCTACAATGGATTTTATTTATTTATTTATTTATTGTTTGTTTGTTTTACAATGGGAATCACAGCTAAAAGGTACAAAACTGATAGTGACTTGTTAATTTAGAAACAGCTGTAAAAGAGAGGTATACTGTATGAAGGTGTGTTCAAGTAACCTATAAGAAGTGTGTCTAGAAGCCATTGACTCAGGCACTGTTTCATTAACTCTCCAGGCTCAGCTCACTAATAGACCTGTTGGCAGAATGCAGAGATCTCTATTCCTTATTATCAAATGACCACCTGAGTTAGGTCCCTCAAATTAGGTCTCAATTAAACACCTTCCTGCTCTCAAGTGATTTCCAGGACTTATGTGATTAAGGGTATCCATTTGTGGTTTCCCAGTGCAAAACAAATGAGAAGTTTTTCTATGAAATAGAAGTCTGTATTACAGTGCATTAAGCATTCATTCTTTATGACACCAGCAGGTTATAAGGGAAGTGTGGTTCTTTTCTTTACACAGTGCTAATGTGGTACTTTCTGGAATCAGAGTATGGCTCCAGGAACTAGAGATATTTATTCACTTGAAAACTCCAAACTACTTTCAGCTGAGTTTTAACATGATCCAGGTCCTTGATTCTGTCAGGTAGGGGGCAGCAATTGTTTCCATGGATCCCAGCTGAGAAGCTGTGAATTTATGAGCCTGGCTTCCAGAAAAGAGAAAACACATTTCATGGTTCCTGCTCAAGGCTTGGAATTATGGGGTAGGGATTTGAATGGTCTATTGCTTCGTAGAAATTGAAATTCTTTCTAGATTTACCTCTAGTCTACATTTGAAAAGATTGGGACCTTTGTTTCCCCCTCCTCCTGCCTGCTTTATTAAAATCTCTCCCTTCTGAAATCGTCTTACTATTTTTTTTTTCATCTAATAGAAGCCAGCTTAGTGACCCTACTCAGACCGCCTTCTCTTTTCTATTTTTCTTCCATCCTCCCCTCCTCCATTTCTCCTTAAGCCTTACTATGGGCGAGGCACAGCATTGGTAGTGGAAACACAGAGCAAAAAGAGAAGTAGACAAATCTACTATTAGTTGGAGACCTCAATACACTCTTTCAGTAACTGACAGGGAAAAAAGAAACCTCAGGGCCTCACAGTCCTGTGGAAAGTTAGAGATGTGTGCCATACATTATAGGGCAGAAGGTTAAGTGCACCAACAAAGGTGTTCTCTCTGTGTTAATAGATGATGTTCAAGAGGGTCTGGAAAAGGTTTTTGAGTTAGATTTTAAGTTGCCTATTTTAGACATTCAAAGAGGTTAAATACTGAGTGGTGATGATTAGATAAATGAAGATGTGAGAAGAGAAAGAAAGAAGAATTAAGTCAGACAATTGCATCTTAACAGTTAATAGTACATGAGAGTACCACATTAGGCATGAGAGGTCAGCTACATGAGAGGGGAAAATTGGAGGCACAGTTTTAAAGCTTTTGATATATAAAATATTTTATATATTCATATATGTTATATATGAATAGGATTTGTCATAGCATGGACTAAGTATTTTTACATTATTAACCCTCTGTTATTACAGAGTGGCCTTTGCAGATTCTCAGTGAAAAGTATTGTTGGAATGAATGAAGGTGATGGGGCCATCAATGTATTTTAATTAAGAGAACGACATAATTAGATCTCTATTTTAGAAATGTGACTCTGCCATCAGTATGAGGATACATTATAATTAAAACCCAAGAACAAAATACAAAGAGAAAATATAAAAGCAGCAAGAGAAAAACAGTTAATTACCTTCAAGGGAGCAGGTCAGACGGGAGTGGCAAGAAATATTCAAGGTGGTGAATAGCAAGAACCCACAACCAAGATTACTCTACCCAGCAAAGCTATCATTCAGAATTGAAGGTCAGATAAAGAGCTTCACAGATAAGCAAAAGCTAAAGTAGTTCAACACCAAACCAATATTAAATGTAATGTTGAAAAGTATTATTTCAGAAGAGGAAGAAGAAGAAAAGGGTAAAGATAAAAATTATGAACAACAAATACATAACTATCAACAAGTGAATCTAAAAATCAAATGAATTAGAAATCTGATGAATAGAATAAACTGGTGAATATAATAGAATCAGGGGCCTAGAAAGAGAGTGGACTGACAATTCTCAGGGGAAAAAGGATGAGGGGGGTATAGGGAGAGACTGGACAAAAACCATACACCTATAGATGAGGACAATGCAGGGGGAGGTAAGGGCAGAGGGAGAGGTGGGAGCCTGGTGGAGGGAGGTGGTGGGGGAGGAAGGGGCAACAATTATAATAATCTGAACAATAAAGATTTATCAAATAAAAAAATAGAGCAGGCCTGTCCATTGGCTATAGATGGAATGTTTACATCCCTATCAAATTCATTTGTTGACACACTAATCCCTAATAGGATGGTGTTTGGAGATGGGCTTCTGGGAGGTAGCTAGTCATGAGGGTAGAGGTGTCATGGTGAAATTACTGCCCATATAAAAAGAAATAAGAATGTGTATGCCTCCTCCCTCCCTCCCTATTGGCCAGGTGTGGATACAAACAGAAGGCGGCTTTCTGCAAACCAGAAAGTGAGCCTTCACCAGACACCAATATCTGCCAGCACCTTGATTTTGGACTCCCCAGCCTCCAAAACTGTGAGGAATATATGTTTGTTATCAAAGCCATTAGTGTATGGTAGTGGTCAGCAAGCTGCTGCTTGTGAGCCACATGCTACTCACGAGCAGCGGTTTGCCACTCTGTTGACTAATGAGTTTGCCGACCACTGGAATAGGGGCTTAATCACAAGGAACAAGAACAGCCTGTAATTATTGGAATCGAAAGTCTAGGTCAGTGGTGGGCAAACTCATTAGTCAACAGAGTGGCAAACTGTGGCTCGCGAGCCGTAGTTTGCCAACCACTGGTCTGTGGTATTCTGTTATAGTAGCTTGAGCTGATTGGGACAGCGGCCAAGCTAACTCAACATGGTAAAAGATTCATTCAGTGGGTGATGCTGAGCACTGGTGCCAAGGCAAGTGGGTGGAATGGTGAGCAATGAGGCCAAGATTCAGAGCTGAGGTTTTGTTTCTTTGTTTATTGTGGTGGGGGAGAGGGGTTTGCGGAAGATATATGTTTATTGGGTGGGAATAAGGACTTGTATGCATGCATGTAAGCATAACCAACGGAAACAGACAGTAGTGGGGTGAGGGCCTGTGGTGAGGAACAGGAGTGGGCAGGGAGATATCAATGGAGAAAAAAAGAAGAAATATATAATTTTTTTCAACAATAAAGAATATATACATATATATATATTGGAGCCCCAGTGCATGAAATTCATGCAGGGGAGGATCCCTCAGCCTGGCCTGTACCTCTCCTATCTGGGACTCCTTGGAGAATGTCCGACTGCCTCTTGCAATCCAGGACCGATAGCTCCTAACCACTTACCTGACTGCCTGCCTGATTGCCCCTAACAGCTCCCCTGCTGGCCTGATCACCCCTAACCATCTCTGCCACACCCTGCACCAGGGACGCAGGATTCCCTCCTCTGGCCAATCGCAGGCACTCGGACCTGGGCTTCCATCTCTCTGGCTGGGCACAGGATCCCAGGACCAGGGTTAGCTTTGCCTGAACTGGCTGCAGCTGCAGGGGACCATGGATGGCAGCTTCACCTGGGCCACAGCCTCAGGCACTGGGACTGAGGAGTGGGTGGCTTGTCCCTCTCCCAGGCTACAGCCCCGGCTACTGGCACCTGGGACCGACGTGAAGGCGTGATGTCCATTTGAACATTAGCTCTTTCTTATATCGGAAAATAAATTCTCTCTCTCTCTCTCCCTCTCTTCATATATATATATATATATATATATATATATATATATATATATATATATATTTCCCCTCCTTCATGGTACTCTTCTAGAAAGATAATCCCAAATATGTAATGCAAAAGTGTGTTGTGTTAAGAAAGGGATGCCTATATATATAATTCAGGGCAATTGACTAATCTCAGATTCTTAAAATCTTCTTCTGTAAAATCAAGGAGTTAAACTGGGTTATTCTAAGTTTCCTTCTATTTTTTTTTATTATTTTCTTCTGTCAGAACTTTATAGCAAATGTCTAGCACCCCAGCCCTCTTTCCTTCCTTCTTGCATCTCTAAGTGCTGATAGTCCGCTCATGTTCTCACAGGACAGCTTGCTGGTGCGTGGAGACGCTAAACCCATAGCAGCCTGTTTCTCTACCAGTGAATGGGTCTCTGGAGGATTCCGGAATGCAAGCCACCTTCTTCAGCAAATTACAAGTTTTATTGGCAAAATATAACTCAGTAATGTGCCACGTAGACGTTATCATTATAACTTAGCAAGAAAGAAGATCCAATTTGGAACGCCAACAGAAGAGCAGATGTACGTTTGCCCGTGAAGCAGGCAGCGCGGTCCCGTGGCATGGTTAGGTGTTGAGTAATTGCATGTTGCATTTGCATGCCCGGGTCCGGGAAAGTAACTCAGTGCACAGTCTCTACTTTAAAAGGAAACCTCTGAAGTCCCAGGCTTGTCACTGGATCACCCATCTTTCCTTCCACTTCAGAGATGGAAGCCTGGGGTTATACTCGCCCTGGGGTCCAAACAGCCCCCCTCTACTTCAAGAACCCCAGCCTTGTTGCTATGGCTCTGTTCCTTTCCCCTCAGTGTCTAGAGCCCCTGGCATTGCATGCACTCCAGGACTCCAGGATTCAAACAGCCCTGCAGGCACTCGCAGCTTCGGTTCTGAATGACCTCCAGCAGTTTTGATACTTTGAGCCTCAGATGCCTGGCGCTTCTGGGTTTGTGGCTTCTGTGCCGAAAACCCCTGTGCTGCTGCCTGCCCCTTCCCTCCAGGCAACAAACCTTCAATTAGCTGTTCCTCCCAACACCTAGCAAAGGCCCCAAACCTTCAGTTTGTCAAAACCACCTCTCTCCCTGTCAGGCACTATCCTGCAACTTTCCCCTTTTCTGAGATACAAGAGGGGAAAACAAGGTAGAACCAACTCTTAGGTGCCAGCCTTTAAGATCTAGCCCAAGTCTAGGGCACTGTCCCCCCAGGCGTCTCAGAGGCTGCCTCAGTTACTGTGGCAACCTGACATTCTCAGTGGTTCCCAGCTTTCATTCATACTTAATAGTGATTCCACATTTTACAATTTCTCCACTCCAGGTTTGTCAATTGAAGCACAAGGTTAACCTACCTTCTTTAAATGACTCAACCTATTGTTTATTTTAAGCGAACATTTTAGATATAGGAAGTCTCCAATAAATATGTGATGAATGAATGAATGGTTTGAAATGCTTTGAGTTGGTGGTAACACAAGGTAATTTTAAACACACACACACAGTAAAGTGGATTCTAAAGAATTGAGGTAAAGGGTCAAGAAAATCTCTATGAGATTAGGATACTTCAATTCCCTCATGTAAGATCTACCCTTTGTCTGAAATGGATGTGCCATTTTTTATTATTCCACATGATATTTGGCTACAGATATTTCACCCCAGCAGACACTACTTGTATATTAGCATTTAGCCAAATAAACATTTTCATATGATCTAAACATGGTAAATTGTTACCACCCTTCAAAGACATTGCCCTTCCCTTTAGTGCCTGTGTATAATTTTATGTAGCTTCCACCTCACTCTAAAAACTTCCCCTGAACCTGGCTATAGTCCTCTGCTCTCAAAGCTCATTGATCCTAGGTTTGTCTCTGTCATAAAACATGTGATATTGTTACAGAAAACTGGAGAAGAACCAAGCAAAACTTAGAGAGTTGGAGTTACATTTATTACGGGAGGGTCCAGAGGAAAATGTCTCTCAAATTCTGGGCCCCAACATGGAGGAACTTTCTCTATTTATGTTTTTACCTTCTTTTATCCCAAATATGGGCTGTTTCCGGCCCCCTTTGCAAGTCCTTAAAGAGCCCCTATGTGCTGAGGCCTTGAACCTCAACCAAAGGCTTGGTCTGGTGCCAGCACTGATAACTTCATCCAGGGAAGGTTTAATGGCCTCTCTGAAGTGGGAGTAGTCTTATTTTCTTTGTTATTTAAGCAAGAAAGCATTTACAGAAGCCAAATACCAGGGTTAAAATTTCAAACAGCAGTTTTTATATAAGATGGATGCTTTAATATCATATTAAATCTAAATATGTCTGCCTCCCTTCCTAAATTGTAGATACCTTTGGTTCTTGGACTTGCTCATTCTTCTCTTCCCAGTGCATCATTGCTTCTCAATTTTATTCCCTCTTCCTTCCTACTTTTATTCTTCAGTGGGCCTTTGGGCTGCTGTATGGCTGTATGTGCCTTGGAGAATGAATATCAGCATGGAACTTGGGTAGAAAATGCATTCAAGTGATCAGTCTGTTTAAGAGAGATGTAAGCCTTCAACATTCACTCTAACCAGCCAGCTGGAGAGGATTCCTGAAGTCCACAGGCTCCCCTTTATGAAGATTTATTCCTCTAAGAGCAGCAGGCAAACTCCCCCCGCCCCCCCCTCAAAAAAAAGCAATATTCACCCTCCAAATCACAAACATTTTCTGGAGTGTGATAGCTATCTGTTTGTTTAGTTGACAAATATTTATGGTGCCAACTATGTGCACTTTCAGACCAGATAGACTAGAAACCAGTAGGTTCTTTAAAATAAGCAAGCAGCCAGCTGCATTGATATCTGAGTAGCAGGAAATTACTACAAAAAGAACTTGAAATCCCCATCTTGGGGAGTCTTAACATTTTGTACTATTTTAAAATGGCTTTCAGGAAACTCAAATCAAAATGCTATGATATGACTTCTGCAACCATCGGATACCTCCCCTACCCCAAGAGGATCTTTTTCTCAGTCCAAAAGGATGATTTGAAAAGTTTAAAGCACAAAGGGATTAAGCAAAAACCAACCAACAACAAAACAAAACCAGCTCATCGGCAGACAATAGCTCGCCAGAGGGAAAGGGAGGAATATGGGTTAGTTAGAAGAGCATACAGAGAAGATAAATGGTGATACAAGGAAACTTGACTTGGGGTAGTGAACATACAATACAATATGCAGATAACGTATTACAGAATTGTACACCTGAAACTATGTATGTTTATTAATGTCACCCCAATAAATCAGTAAATAAAAAGATAAAAAGACAAAATAAGAAGTTCATAAAACAAACTAGCTTTTTAGGGGTTTCATCATAATTTTTCCATTCTTATCATTAAGATGTAGTTTTCAAAAAACAAGCCATGCCATCCCACGATTTAAATGCTTAAGTTTCTGTGCTTGGGTAAAACTGCTAAACTCTTTTAAACACCCCATTTCATCTTAAATATTTTGTTATTTTTATCTTTATGGGGCTTTTAATATTTCAGTTTGGTTGCAGGGAAATTGACTCAACAATTAGGTGGCGGTCTCTGTAATAGACACAGGACTATAAAGGTAAACAAAATGTATGACTTTTCTGCGGAGGCCCTATTTTGGTTTTGTTTTTAATTTAATTGATTTCTAGAACTTGGTGATGATATGTTTATGAAAAGTGGTTTGCTTTTTAAACATGCCAGCACTCTAGGATGGAGGTGAGGAGACGTGAGTTTGAGCCTTCACTCTGCCCCTTTCTAGCAAGACAGGATAACATCACAGTTGTCAATGTGGGCACTGTGGGAGTCAGAGGGACCGACATTGGAAACCCCATCCTGCCCTTTCTCCTTTTTTCTACCTTTAAGCTATATAGTCCACTCTAACTCCCAGCAGTGATTCTCATTGCCAAAGGCTTCTCACTTATAGGACCACCTTTTTCAGAAATCAGTTGGAGTTGGTATAGCCAAAATAATTCACTGTTGTTTTGGTCTTACTCTAATGACTATATGTGTGTCATGGGACTAGTCACATCTTTAAAATGCAGCAGGCTAGATCATCTTTAAAGACATCTCAGGTTCTAAAATGCAATAACATTCCATATACCTTTTTTGGGGGAAAAGTAATAGATGTTGAAATATACCTTATCTAGTCAAGATAGGGTCTGACTCACTTTCCACAGAGGTTGTTCTGTATCTTATCTTCCTTAACTCTTTAGGAGACTTCTCCATGTGGACTTTTTTACATTTATTCATTCAACAAACATTTACTTGACATACACTAGGTGATGGTCTTTGTAATAGACACAGCGCTATAAAGGTAAATAAAATATTCTTTCTACTGCTGAAGTGTCTTCTGGAAGAGATAGCCCTGAAACACCGAACTATAACAATATATAGAGATCCGAATATCAGTGAGTGAGTACTTTAGGAGTATGCCCTTACCCCAAGAGAGGATGGGCATTTATGAACAAGAGGTAGATTTTTTGTTCTCCATTTCCCCTACTTCCCACCTCACCAGGCACAAACACACAAATACACACACATACATTCAACACAACACACGCAAAGATGCACTGTGTACAAAGTACTTTGACTTTGCAAAGTATGTAAATGAGAGAGGTATAGTCTGTTTTATCAAATAGTTTGTACTCTATTACAGGAGCTAGGAATCAGTTCATAAATGTCTACCACTGGTAAGTAAAACAAGGTACACACCTAAGTAAGGTCTAAAAACAGCCCTACGGGATTCTTGAGGAGAGATCGCTGCCAGTTTATACAAGCAGGAAAGGCTTGATAGAGAGGCTGACATTTCTGATAGACTTGAGAATTTTCAACTAAGTTTTGGGTGTCTTATATAAGTATTGACTTTGAAAGTAAAAGTTTGCAATATGGAGTAAAATCACTTAATATTTCTCTTTTGGAAATGATTACCTTTCTTTTTTTTTTCCTTATTTAAATGTCTTTAAAATACTTAATGAAGACAGCAGTTCCGGCCAATAGAAGTCCTTTTAACTGACTCCTCAGTTTGCCTGAGTACTCCCACTCCTATGGGCTGCTTTGTACGCCTACCAAGAATTAGTTGTATTTGTTCCCAAACTGGGTGTAATTTGATTAAATATTATGTAAGACTGATGAAATATGAGGGAGAGAGAAGACAGGAGTTGTTATTTCGATAAAAATTAAATTGTGTTTGGAAGGCTAAATAAAGGTGAGTCATTTAAAAATTGCTGTTATATTGGGAGCAGATGAAAAAGGTAAATGATTTGGGAAAAAGTAATAAAAGAAACTCTATTTAGCAGACCCACACTTAAAGAAAAAGCTTTGACTGGTTGAAATAAAATTTTTTATTTAGTCCTGGCTGGTTTTATCCAGTGGTTAGAGTGTTGGCCTGAGGATTGTGGGTTAGAATTCTAGTCAAGAGCACCTACCTGTGTTGGGGGTTTGATCCCTGGGCCTGAGGAGGCAAGCAATCATTGTGTCCCTCTCACACTGATGTGTGTGTGTCTTTCTCTCTCTCGCCCTTCCTCCCTCCCTTTTTTCTTCCCTCCCTTCCATTCTTTCAAAAAAAAATCAGTGGGGAAAATATCCTCAATTGAGGCTTAAAAACAAACACACACAAAAAAATACCTTTGGTTTAAATATGTATTATTTTTATGGTTCCATGTATTAATGGATTTTTTATTTGAATATTTAAATTGTGCTATCTAATATGTTCTC
>PVJN01046161.1:5404-16663 GCA_004026805.1 Lasiurus borealis
GACTGGTGCAGCCACTGTGGAGAACAGTATGGAGTTTCCTCAAAAAAACTGAAAATGGAGCTCCCATTTGACCCAGGAATCTCACTTCTAGGAATATATCCCAAGAAGCTAGAAACACCAATCAGAAAGGATTTATGCACCCCTATGTTCATAGCAGCACAATTTACAATAGCTACAATTTGGAAACAGCCTAGGTGCCCGTCAGCAGATGAGTGGATCAGAAAACTGTGGTACATCTACACAATGGAATACTCTGCTGCAATAAAAAAGAAGGAATTCTTACCATTTGCAGCAACCTGGATGGAACTGGAGAGCATTATGTTAAGTGAAATAAGCCAGTGAATGAAAGAAAAATACCAAATGATCTCACTTATTTATGGAAAATAAAGAACATTATAACCTGATGAACAAAAATATAGATACAGAGGCAGTAAAGCTTCAAACAGACTGTCAAATTACAGCAGGAAGGTTGAGGAGGTGTGGGGGAGATAGATTAACCGAAGCACTTGTATGCATGCGTATAAGCATAACCAATGGACGCAAGACACTGGGGGTGAGGGTATGTATGTAAGTGGAGTGGAGGGGTAATGGAAAGATATATACACATCTAATACCTAATCATTAAAAAAATAAATATAAACTTAAAAAAAGAAATCTAACTCAAAAAATATTCCTTCAACTTTTAATGCATTGATCAAATTATTAATCTGACTCTTTATAAAATGTTCATGCCTATTAAAAATAGATGCCTGGCAAAATAGGACTTGTGAATATGCCATATATGTGTTTAGAAGAATGAATTATATTATGGTGAACAGTTAAAATGTCAATGCTTACTAGAATCTTAACTCTACAATTAGAGTCTTAACTCTACAATTAGAATCATAACTCTACATGTCCCATTACATGAAATATTTTGAAATACTTGAAACCAAATATTTAAGACCAAAGACAGAGGTTCAAAGGAAGAATATACAAGTTAGCTTTTCTTGTCTTAGGAAATGTAAGACCACTATAGCATGCTAATTATATTATTCTTATAAGCACTTAGTTCTTATTTGTAAAATGTCTATACAGGTCATGCAATATAGCTATTGTAATAATAGCAATAATGATATAATATAGGGACTTTGTAATTAAGAACTTAAGTTTCATTCCTTCTGCACAGTATTATAATTTGAAATAAAGTGCAAAATAATTCATGCATTAAAAATTAGTCTGCTAATATTTTCTTGTAAATGATTTCATTTTTAATTAGCAGCATTTACATGATACATTCTTGGTATCTGACTTTATGGAAATGGTGAGCACTGTGCAAAAAAGGAAATTATTTATCTTAATTCTTTTTATTTTTTTAAATTTATTTTCCAATATAGTTGACATTCAATGTTATCTTAATTTCAGATGTACAACATAGTGATGTGACAGTTATTATATCTTACTGTATGATCACAACAATATATCCAGGATCCATCTGTCACCATGCAAAGTTATTACAACATTATTGGCTATTTTCCCCGGGCTGTACATTATATTCTTGGATTTACATATTTTACAACTGGAAGATTGTATCTTTTATTCCTCGTCATTGTTTTTATCTATCCTCTCAGCCCTGGTTTATCTTAATTTTTTATTTTCCTTTCTTTAGATGTCAGGTGAACCCTGTGAGCCCCTTCCACCTACCACCTACCATCACATTATCATGATGAATCCTTTATTCCTTAATTAACGATTTCTCCATGACTGCACCAGGTTTCAATGCTTAATAACTGCTGGAGTGATATTACTTAAGAAACTCACACTATTGATAACAGTTAATGGATTTATCTGAATCCTTTACATTGAACACTTATTCTGATTGCGTTCTAAGGATTTGCAAGCAATAATTTATGTTCACAAGTCAGAATGAGGAAATTCTCATCACATTGACTTACTATATAATGCACAGCCCAGGAAAAATAGCCAACAATGTTGTAATAACTTTGCATGGTGACAGATGGATCCTAGATATATTGTTGTGACCATACAGCAAGATATAATAACTGTCAAATCACTGTGTTTTAAGTGGCTAAGTTGTTAGGCTATAAGTATCATGAAGTTGTGTGAACTCAACTACTTAATAAACAGAACTGTAAGTTGTTTCTTTTGGCATTTGAGTGATAATGAGAAAATTTACTGTGATACTAAGGGATCCATGAACCAAGAAAATTGGGAACTTCACCTGTAAACCCATAAATACCAAGAACCTTTTCAAAACTTAATATGCAAATTAGGGAGACAGATCTCCTACATTGTTTCTGAAAGATAGTTTCAAAACAGGTTTGAACAGGGCATACCATTTTTATTAATGCACTTTGACTCTTTTTGAAGGTCTTATAAAGGACCTTATCTATTCATCTTACCTTTTGGGATAGCATGGATGCACCTGGAGAGCACTATGCTAAGAGAAATAAGCCAGTCAGAGGAAGACAAATACTATATGATTTCACTTGTATGTGGAATCTAATGAACAAAATAAACTAACAAACAAAATAGAAACAGACTCACATATACAGAGAACAAACTCACAGCTTTGAGGGCTTTGTGAAAAGGGTAAAGGGATTAAGCAAAACAAAAAACAAACAAACAAAAACAAAAACAACACCCCAAATCATAGACAATAGTATGAGAATTACCAGAGGGAAAAGGGGAGTAGGGGAGGTAAGAGAGTGTAAAGGGGGCTGGTGAGTTTGTAATTCCATGTAGTGTGTTCAGAGAAGGCCTCACTGATGGGTCACAGTTGAACACAGATCTCAAGGGAGTGATATACAGTATCTGAGTGAGGAGTGCTCATATGTTGGAAACAGCAAGTGCAAAGGCCTCAGGTTGCAAAGTGTATTTTCTGTATTTATGTAACAGTAAGGAAGTGGTGAGGTAGGAGCAAGATGGATAAAGGGAGATGTATCAGTTAGCTTTTGCTGCATAACAAACTATCCCAAAGCTTAGTAGTTTAAACCAACTACCGTTTATTTAGTTCAGTAGCCTCTCGGTCAGAAATTTGGCTGTGCTCAGCTGCTCAGATCTGTCGGTCTTGCTTGGACTCACTCATGTGTCTCTCGCAGCCAAGAAGCCGAGTGCTGATTAGTCTTAAGCATCTCAGACAGGATGGCTTGTCGGTATAGCTCTGCTATCCACCCACAGGTAATCCTATAATCACTTCTGCCGCATTCTTCTGGTCAAAGCAATTCTCAAGTTTCAAGGGGAGAAGAATTGGTCCCACCTCTTGGTGGGAATATCTGGAAAGCATATTGTGGTCATTTTGCAACCTACCCTAAAGGAAGTGTCTGGCAGGAAGGTAGAGAGTAGTGCAGCCTCATAAATTAATAAATGTAAGTTCAAATTTCACTATAATGTACGTGGACCCTGTAACTTGGAAAGCCATCTGAAGGTATGGAGCAGAGCTTACACGTGATCTGGCTTAACTGAAAAGCATTTTTTTCTGGCTACTCCATGGAAAAGAGATCATAGAGGGGCAAAGCAGAAGCCCAATGACCAGTTTGGAGGCTGTTATAATCTAAGTGGGACTTGATGGTGACTTGGACTGGGGTGGTGGCAGTGAGGTGATGAGAAGTAGCCACATTCAAGATACGCATTGAATGTCTTCTATCTTCTGCTTAATCTCTCTCTCTCTCTCTCTCTCTCTCTCTCTCTCTCTCTCTCCTTCCCACCCTTCCTTTCTCCCCCCACCTCTCTCTGTCACCTTGAGTGCAAGCTTCTTGTAGGCAAGAACTTTTCTATCTCCCAGAGTCCTTAGCAGGGCTGGCACTGGCACTTGGTAGATATTCAGTATACATCTATTGAGTGAGTGAATGAGTGGTACTTTAGACTTAAAAGGTGGACATTCAGAAACAAATATAGCCCCATTCTCAGAAACTCTGTAGGGAGCCCTGCTAGCCCCGGGGCGCTCATAGCATGCTGTGCAGATGCAGGCCTCTGCTTACAGGCTCTATAAATTGAGTTGATTGTCCTTGGACTTGCTGCTGGAATGGGAGTGTCCTTGAGTTAAGCACTTAGCAGCATATGTATGGACATAAAGCCTCGAGGACTCCATTTGTGAGGGGTTACTTAGTAATGCATTTTAAGCTAGTTCATTTTACTTCATTGCATTCGGCATGTTTATTTGGATCTGTGGGTTGAATTTTTATTACTATAAATAGGAGTCATAAAACACAAAGCCTTGGGTTGTTTTGAATTAGAGAATAATTGTTCAAATAAACTCAGAATGCGCAGGTTCTTAAATGGTATTGTCAGCAAGTCAGTAAGCAAAATTATTTTGCTGGCTGATGGGACTTCAGTATCCCCAACACATAATGTTCATGAGTAGGCATCCTTTAACATTTTCAATTCTCAAGGCTTCTCATCTTCATGGCCCTGGGAATTTGGAAGAATTAAAATCATTTTTTTTCAAGTCCTGTGTAGAGGGCCGGGGTGATGCTTCCTGGGTGCTCCCTCCTCCTGGCAGTGCTCAGCAGCTCAGGGTTGCTGCTCCTCAGCTTCTAGCTTTTCTAACTCTGCGGATCTCTCTGTTGGATTATTCCCAGGGGTAACTGTATAGAGTTCTATAGTCCCCTCCCCCAATCTGAAAAACAGAAGAGGGAAGCAAAAGGCTAACAAACAAAACTTCCCTTGACTCACCCAGCCACTGCTCTGTCTTTGCTGAGCCATCCTCTTCTGACCCTTGAACAACACAGGTCTGAACTTCCAGGTTCTTTTATAGGCAGATTAAAAAAATAAATAAATACTGTAAATATGTTTTCTCTTCTTTATGATATTCTTAACGTTTTCTCAAACTTTGTTGTAAGAATAGAGTATGTGCCAAGACCGGTTTGGCTCAGTGGATAGAGTGTGGCTTGAGGACTGAAAGGTCCCAGGTTCGATTCCGGTTGGGGGCATGTACCTTGCTTGCAGGCACATATCCACTGTGGGGTGTGCAGGAGGTGCCTGATCGATGTCTCTCTCTCATCAATGTTTCTGACTTTGTATCTCTCTCCCTTCCTCTCTGTAAAAAGTCAATAAAATATATTTTTTAAAAAAAGAATAGAATATGTAATGCATATAACATACAAAATGTGTTGGTCATTGTTTATGTTAACAGCAGGCTATTGGCAGTTCAGTTTTGGAGGAGTCAAACTTTATATGCAGATTTTCAACTGAGTGGTGCATTGATGCTCCTAAGTTCCTCCTTGTTCAAGGGTAAACCAGTAGCCCACACTTAACTGTTTCTACTTCTGCAATCCCCGTCATTTTCAACCCCCGCTGAGCTAGCTTCTGCCTCTGTTACTTTCTAAGGCTGTTCTTGCTAACGCCAGGCCTGGCCTGGAAGAGGGGTCCTCAGGTATCTCAGACATGACAAAGCCAGCGATGCTCTCCTCTTGATCCCTATCTCTGGGGTTGAACTCTCGACTACTCTGTTTGGTTTTGATTCTTATCCGGTTTCTTCCTTCTCCTTGAACATGTTGCTTCTTTCCCACTCATAAATCCAACAACCTACCTCAGATCTTCACTTGAAGGTTTCCTGGGAATTTCAAATCTGGTGTCTGTGACAGAACTCATGGTCTTTCCCCTCAGACCTCCTCCTCCTCCTCCTGTCTCCCCATCTCAGTGTCCCACATCTCCGCTCACTTGCCTACTTGAGCCACTTGGGTCATGGCCACCTTTTATTTGGACAGTTGAATGGCCTGCCAACTGGAATTTTTACTTCTCCTCTGCTCAGATCCATTCTCTATATCACAGAGAAGGGAACAGCTGCCTCCATTAGTGGCTGGTTCCCCAGTGATCTTGGGAGAAAACTTCAATCCTTAAAAGGATGCACAGGCTGCTGAGACCAGTTTGGCTCAGTGGATAGAGCGTCGGCTTGCGGACTGAAAGGTCCCGGGTTTGATTCCGGTTGGGGGCATGTGCCTTGCTTGCGGGCACATCTCCACAGTGGGGCGTGCTGGAGGCGGCTGATCGATGTCTCTCTCTCTCTCTCATCAATGTTTCTGACTTTCTATCTCTCTCCATTCTTCTCTGTAAAAAAAAAATCAATAAAATAAAAAAAAATTAAAAAAAGGATGCACAGGCTCTTCCCAATGCAGGCCACGCCTGTGTCTTATAGCTCATTTCATGTCACTAATTCTTCCATGTGCAGCTCCACATGTTCCTCGGAGTCGCCACAAGTCCTCCGATGCTCTTCCCTTTGCCAGGCACACCTGCCCCTCTTTTCTGCTCATGCTCACCCACCCCTCAGGTCTCAGGATAAAGTGCCCTTTGATCAGAGAGGCTTCCCTGAACCCGCCAAGCCTAAACGAGTGTTCCGTTTTGCGTCTTCAAGCAGCAGTGCCTTCCCATAGTACTGGTCACAATTTCCAGATGCATGCCACCTTCCTCTGCCCGGTTGGGTCTTATAGTCGCGTCTCCTGCCAGTCTGTCAGGAGGAACTTGAGGAGAAGCCTGCCTGCTTTGCACCAACACATGTGCAGCACCTGGCACAGAGTGAGCAGGAAGCTACAGGAGGGCCAGGTGAAGATTATTTCTTACTTTACTGTGGAAGCAGTTGAGTTGAAAGAGAACAGTCACCACTTTCTGTGAGCTGGTGGCTTCCTTGAGGGACCGGATCCAAACGTGGGTGTGACTGTCCCCTGCTGCGCAGTGGAGTGCCTTTCCCCGGATGTACCCATGAAAGGAGCTCAGGAATGCACAGGAAGAAGGCCTACCCGCCTGCGTGGAGTTAAGAAAAATTTGCATGATTTTATCAGCTGGCTTTAAAGGGTTAGTGAATAAATAAGCTGAACGGATACATACTCAGGAATAAATAATTCACAGCCTCCCAAGTGAGCCATATTATAGCACAGCCGATTCAGTCATATTTTATTTATCTCCATCTTGAAGGAAATCAATTTGAGAAAATTTCCAGAGCAATCCTGGGGCTCAGCCGCCCCCTCCCCCTCAGTGTGTTAAGTTAGGTCCTTCTTTTCAGACGGACCTTTCTCAGGCTCTTGTCCCTCTTCTGGTAAAGTCCTCACTGCTGTGGCTACTGCAGTGTTCGCCCTTCTCAGTGTGTTTCCAACTTGATGTGGAATCTAATGAACAATCTGAACTGACAAGCAAAACTGAGACAGACTCATAGACAGAGAACAGGCAGAACAGCTCTAATGGGTGAAGGGTGGGGTGTGGGGTGGGTAGTGGAGGGACTGAGCAAGAAAGAAAACCAAGAGAGAACTCATGGATATGGACAATAGCGAGGTGATTGTGGGGAAGGAGAGGGGAAGGAGGAGGTGGAGGAAGAAGAGGGCATTGAGGGGATAAATGGTTATAAAAAAATAAAACAAATGTAAACAATTGCTGAGATTCTAATTGCTAGAATGACCTTATGTTAGAGTTTAGTTCTCTCCCATTATCTCTGTCCTCAAATGTCAGAAGCATGGAAACGTGGGCAGTCCCAGCCCCTTTTTCATCAGGGCACATGGGTGAAGGCAGTGGGTGGGTGCAGGGCATTCCCCAGTGGGAGAGAGTCCCAAGTCCCGGTGCTGAGTGCATCAGTTTCTTGTTATAGAAATAGATTCAATGTTGTGGCTACAGACAGGCAGTAAGCTGCACATGATTGAAGTGCTTTATTTGAGGACAAGGGAAGAAGTGCATGTATGTGAACGTACAGGTCAGGGCAGCAGTTAAATGAAGGAACGAGAGGGCACATCTCACACCAAGTGATGGTTTAAATCAGATCCACAGACTTTATCTTAATAAGGAGATGGGCTGAGTCTTTCATTTTAAGTTACGCTTATTGCCAAATGCCCTTTACAAAGTCCCATCTCAGCCTCCATTAAAATGTTACTGCAGAGTCAGGACTCGTAATCTTACTCATGAACCTCCCCCATGACAGGCCTTCAGTCACTGCCAAAGGATGACTGAAGTGTGAGCCCTGGTGTGCAGCTAAGGGCGCTGGGTACATGCCATCCACTAGAAAAGCTTAGACAAATGCTTTTGATTTCACAGCACAGGTTTTATTCTTCTTCAGACAATCATCCAAATAATCAAAGTAAATTGATTCAGGGGGGGAAATGTGAGAAACCGCATTGTATTTCACTTTTATGTTAATAATGAAGGCACCCGTTTGTCCTGATTATAAAAGAAGAACTTCCAAGAATGTCAGCTCTTGTGCGCATACCATGTGGTCCCCTGAATCTACTGGTTGGGCGATGAGGCAGTTCTGCCATTATTTTTTTCCTTCCAGGACCTTGAGGGGAACACGTCAGTAAAGTCCCATTTGGGAAACACATTTTCTTCTCAGTTCCTGTCAGCAACAGGGGCAATCAGCTGGCCTCACCTCCCAGTTGTGCTCTGTCTGAACCTCTTGCTCTGCAGCCCCCTACCCCCCCTTCCTGCCCCCCTTCCCTGCCCCAGGCTGGCTGAGGCTGCCACAAGGAGCAGGTGTGACCCTCTGCCCCTTTTCTCCACCTGGACCTTGTCCTGCCCTAGGGTCAGTTCTGTCATCAGCAGGTCCCCTTCCTCCTCCCAGAACCTTCCAGATTCTGAGCTTCCCCTGCAATTGCAGGCCTGCCCCCGCTATTCCCTCTCATCGCCCCAAAATGTCCAGATACAGGCTTCATTTATTTTAGGGGCGGGGGCACATTTCACAAGGTTCTAGCTATTTAATAATTTACCGATCATTTGGGGGTACAAGTTTGCTATTGCAAAGCATGCTTAGTTCTAGTTGTGCGTTCCTACTTCTGATTACAAAACTTTGGTCAACAAAATTTGTTGAAGAATCAATTATCCCTGAATAGGGAACATAAACTCCTAAAAAGCAATAGCACAGGATCAGATTACCCAAAAAAATCAATAGTGCTTCCCTCAGGCCCTCTTCTCTCCAAACCACTTAGTTTATTTTTTCACTCTAAGCATCTCCTGGAGGAGGGAAAACTGTAGAAAATGCTCCTTCACATCGTTTATCAGATAAATCTTGTTCATAAGTAGTTTCAAAGCTAGGTTAGCTGTCATGAGGATAAGTTTATATTCACCCCTTCTGTAATGTTCATGATTTTGGAAATTTTTTTCAAGATAGACAGCAATTTCATAAGGACAGGTGCAGCTTTATAAAGACCTCCCCTGCAGCCAGGCCCCTGCTGAGGTTGAGGGCCTATGCCCTCCTCCAGTCACCACTGACGTTTTGGGGTCCAGGGCAGGCGGTTTCTGCTATTGTCATAAGTAATGGGCTGGCTCCCTCGGATTGGCAAGATGGAACTGAGAATGAGTAGAACATGAGCCCATTGCATCGAGAAGATACCCCAATGAAGAGATATGTTTTAGGGTAAATTCAGAGGCATCACGGCATCTAACAGGAACACTGAGCCAAGTCCAGGGGTCATGTTGTGATCCCACCAGCCAACTTGATGACTTTGCCACAGCAGTTCACAGTTTCAACCACTCTTTTCCTCAAAATGAAGTCGCCTCTGAGGAGCCTTCTGCCTCCTTCGAAATGTGTTTTTATGAGAAAGTTCTAATCTGGGAGCTCAGATACGGACTAGGCTGAATTTGGTTGGTGAACATATTTTTTCATCTGTGCCCACTGTGTGCCAGTATCAGATTGGTTTGCTTTTCCCTCCCATCTGAAGAGCCATCTCTTCTCCAGATCAACCAATCATTTAATCTGTGGGAAAGTTTCGCCTACCTTGCTGTAGTGTTTCTCAGCATCTAGAAGGGTTCAGGAATCTGGAGAAGGGCTGCAAGTAAATTAATAAAGAGACTAGACATGAAATATTAATTGGAAAGGCATTTTGGGGAGCCAGAGGAGACCTAGCTTCAGTAACCAAGTTCTCTGAATTGCTGGACCCCCTAGCTTTTTATTAACACAAATTTCCCTAAAGCAAAGCAGATATACATATCAAAGGTAAGGTTTGATATATAGTAGGCATTGTCAGGTTGGGGGAACTGCCTTTGGCTGTTCCAGTAGCAGGCAATAAGATATGCAGATTTTCAGGTTTGGGGAAATGTTTTCAGCTATCCCAGCAGGCAATAATATGTATCTTCAGCCCTGCTGAAGCCTCCAGGTTCACCAATCTTTTGATGAACTTGTTGCATTTATGACCTGCTGGAATTAGCCTCCAGCACTACTCAAGATCTAAAGGTGGCTGATTCAGAAGTTGTTTGGCACCAGAACGTTAGTATCATCTTAAACTTTTTGGATAGCTTTCTTCCGGTTCCCAGCCAAAACCAGAAAAGGCCAACTCCTTATTTTAACGTGAGAGATTATAGTGTCTGAAGACACAGAGCAGGGTGGCTATATAGAAAAATGTTATAGTGACCTCATCTATGGCCTGGGATGAAGGCAGCTCAGTCTGTTTGTCTATTCATCCACCTGTCTGTCCATCTACTCACTTGCCTATTCATCTGTCTGTACATTTATCTGTCTGTCAATGTATCAATAATCTATCCATTCTTCTTTCCTTCTTCCTCTACCTCTATCTTTCCCTCTCCTCACTTCCTCCTCCTGTTCCTATCCATCCAACTCTATGTTATAAAGAAATTTTTCCTTAAGGAGAATGCTTTTTCCTTATTCATCTAAGAGCATTGAATCAGCTATCCTTTAAAAAAACCAGCATGCTGTGATAATATATACATGTAGGGTATTGCAGGCAGAATCACAAAGAATTTGAACTTATTTTTATCTAGGCACCTTGAATATATCAGCATATTAGTCACTATCTGACATTGTCCTTTCTGTACCATCCATTTCTCATGCATTTCCTGGCCACAGTCACCATGTAATGCCGGGTTCTGGTTGATGAGATGACCTGTGACACGTTTTGGACATCATTGCTGTTAAGTATCCCAGGAAAACTAAGAGCAATTATCTTGAAAAGAATCGGGCTCTTCCCTCCTCATTTATTTTAAAATATAAGCCTGCTTTAAGTTCAGAGAGAATACAATTAAGGCACCCAAAAATCCTCACACAGCATCTATGATAGTCTTCAGTGTGACAGACTGGAACAGGGTTTCTTGTCCTCTGCACTATTGACTTTCTGAGCCAGTTTTGTACATTATGGGATGTTTAGCAGCATCCCTGGCCTTTCGAGCCTAGTAGCATCATCTCCATTCATGACAACTAAAGAGGTCTCCAGAGATTGTCCAATGTCCCCTGAGAAGTAAATGGGGGCAAAATTGGCCTTGGTTGAGAAGCCCAGGACCAGAATTGGAAAGTTAAAGTGACCTTTGGGATCCCTTCATGCTGTCAAAACAAGT
>PVJN01046162.1:0-16563 GCA_004026805.1 Lasiurus borealis
CCCCTTCTCTCCCCATTTCTCCTCTCCCCTTCCCTCCCCTCCCCCCCTCTCCTGGGAGAAGTGAAGGAGGGGACAGAGTGGTGCTGAGCTCCTGGGTGGAAAGGTGACCTCCAGGTGAGAAGCCGGGGCCCAGCACCTCACAGGGAGGTGCTTCCAAAAAGGTCCGGCTCTCCCGTGTGACAATGACCTGTCTACACGGTAACAAGTTGGTTGTTTTCCTCAAATGCATAATCATCAGCGCAATGCTCACAAGCCAGAAACAAAAAATTAGCACCTAAAGCCTCACGGTCACAAAGTGGCTTTCATTTTCCACTGATTTGCATAATGAGCTGCAGGAAAGTCAGAAGGCGATCAGGCTGCTAAGCATAAAAATATTTTTGGAGAAGGTCACGGGGAAGAGACCCGTGAGAATGCTTGGTCTACCCTCCCCCGCCTCAGGGACCCACCCGTGTGCACGGGGTGTCGCCAGCCGCTGACAGGGACCAGCATGATGGCAGCCCTGGGTCTCAAGGGGGCGTCCAGCCCAGGATGGGGAACAGGGGCCTGATACCCTGACTGCGTGGGAACGGCCTGGCCTGGAGGGAGAAAATGAGAGCACGGCTGAGAGGTGGCTGCTCCCCAAGTCCGCAAACGTGGGCACAGCCAGCCGCAGACACCCCCACACACACCTGAGGGCCTGGGTCAGTCACGGCGGGCACACAAGACAGATCCCAAAGTTAACACGTCCTCTCTCTGAGATGGGGACCATGGGGAGCGGGCGGGACTGTGGATGGGGGTGGGGGGACGGAGGTCGGCAGGAGGGGCAGTGAGACAGCCTCCAGGCCAAGGTGGGTAACTTCCCAAGGATAATAAGACCAACCCACACCTCACCCACTGTCACACGGCCACTGAGCACCCTAGGAGCTGAGCAACAGCGGCCGCGACACAACGCTTACCATGTCAAATTTCCGTGTCTGTGAACTTTATTGTTTGCAGCGGAGATTCATTGTGTGGTTTTTAGATAACTAGGTCCATCTCCAAGTGTCCTCAGAAACCTAAGCCAACACTCTCTGTGTTGTTTAAACAAATGGCCTTCGTTAAACACTCACTCTGTCCCCGTTCCAAAGCCTGCTAGGGACGCAGCCAGAGCGAAGCCAGACAAGAGCGTAGGGACGTCTCCAGAGCAAAAACAGGGTGAACGCTCCCTGAAGGAGCCCCTGTGTGTCCACGGACAGAAAGGTGGGAGCCTCAGCTCCCACCACGGACAGACATGAACTCAAACCATCCCCAAGACCTCAGTGAGAGCTCAGACTGCAAAATCCTTAAACAAAAACACGGAAGGAAAACGTCACGGCACTGGGCTGGGCACCGACTTCTCGGATCTGATACCAAAGCACCAGCAATGGAAGAAAAAAATAAATGAACTAGAGATTGCATCAAAATTAAAAACTCCTGTGCCCCAAGGAACACAACCAACAGAGGGGAAAGGCAACCCACACAACATTTGCCAGTGATGTGCCTGATAAAAGGCTAATATATACCAAGAACTCCTAAAATTCAACAACAACAACAAAGAAAAACAAACAACCTTCTTTTTAAAATGGGCAAAGAATTTGAATACAAATTTCTGCCAAGAAGTTATAAAAATGGGCAATAAGCACATGAAAAGATGCTCAACTTCTCTAACTGGCAGTGAAATGAAAATCAAAACCATGAGGAGTCATGACTTCACACTCATCAGGATGGCTTCTATGAAAGCAACTAGAGGCCTGGTGCACGAAATTCGTGCATGGATAGGTCCCTAGTCCTGGTTGGTGATTAGGGCCAATCAGGGCCTTCTGGCGGCCAGCCAGGACCTCCCTTCCCCAGCTGCTGTTGGGGTCTTCCTTCACTCCATGCTGCCCTCCTGGTGGTCAACACACATCATAATGAGTGACCGAACTCTCCCGGTCAAAATCCCAAAGGGACACTTTGCATATTAGCCTTTTATATATATGGGTAACAATAAAAACAAAATAAGACAGTAACACAAAGAGCGTTGGCAAGGATGTGGAAAAATTGGAACCCTTATGCACATCTAAGATGGTAGAGCCACTATGGAAGATAGAGGGCAGGTCTTCAAAAAATTAAACACATGCCAAAACCGGTTTGGCTCAGTGGATAGAGTGTCGGCCTGCGGACTGAAATGTCCCAGGTTCGTTTCCGGTCAGGGGCATGTACCTTGCTTGTGGGCACAGCTCCAGTGGGGGCGTGCAGGAGGCGGCTGATCAATGTCTCTCTCTCATCGATGTTTCTGACTTTCTATCCCTCTCCCTTCCTCTCTGTGAAAAATCAATAAAATATATTTAAAAATATATATATATATTTAAAAAAATTAAAACAAAACTAAACACAGAGCTGCCTCGTGACCCAGCAATCACAGGGACTCTATAGCCCAAAGTGAAAGCAGGGCTTGAACAGATACTTGTATTCCCATGTTCACAGCAGTGCCATGCACAACAGCCACAAAGTGAGAGGAAACAACCCAAATGTGCATCCACAGATGACTGTGAGACCACTGTAATTGGTTATTAATCACGGGACAGGAGCACGACGGAGGCCAGACATTATAAGCTGCCCAAATGGCCTGCTTCACCAGGAAGCTGCAATTCCACACTCCCCAGGGAAGCACCAGCCCACTTCCTGGAAATGACAGGGAAAAGGACTGGGCAAAGGGGAAGGTGTGTGCCTATGCACTGAGTCAGGGTGACCTGGGGGAAGGTGCTTGTCAATCAAAGCTGGGAACAGAAAGTAGGCGGGACCACCGCAAGCCCACGGAAACTTGGAGATACATAATCTGATAAACAAAGGAGCTCGGTCTCCGGCTCTGAGCTCATTCTTGGCTCTCTGGTTTCGCTGGCTTTGCTCCTGCCTCCAGAGCCATGTAGCCAAGCGGATCCCACATGCGAAGGACTGGGGGACTGCAGCTGCAGACCCAGGCTAAGACAGATGCTCCCACATGGAGCGGGAACCCTGGGCTCCGGCTCTGACACAGCTCTGCGAGGCAATAGCTATGCTTCTTCCCGGTGGGGACAGAGGAAGATGGGACCTTGGAAACGCAGGGGCTTGATCCCACAGAAATTAAGCTTTCTACAATTTCTCATCCACTCATCAGGGCCTCCAGAAATTCTTATTCCAGCAGTACCCCCCAAAACCCCACTTCCATTGATTATAACTGGGTTAGTAAGAGGCGGTCCATCCATACAATGGAATATTATTCAGCCTTAAAAAGGAAGGATGTGATACTGAGTGAAACAAGCCAGACACAAAAAGACAAATAGCGCCTGATTCTACTTAGATGAGGGGCCTAGAATAGTGAGATTTATGGAGACAAAAAGTAGAATGGTAGTTGCCAGCGAGTGAAAGGAAGGGAAATTATTTAATGGATACAGTTTTAGTTACAGAAGATGGGAAAGCCCTGTAGGTAGACGGTGGTGATGGTTACACAACAACGTGGATGAGCTTAATAATATTTACTTATACACCTAAAAATAGCTAAAATGGTAAATTATGTGATATATATATATATATATATATATATATATATATATACACTATTTTAATACACCTGAAACTGCTGCCTCGCACAACTACAATTAAAAGACAAAATGGACATCATCCAGAACCACAGGAAGGCTGGCTGAGTGGAAATATATGACTAGAAGGAAAGAGAAAAGCACACTGAGACTCAGAGGAGGTGCAGAAGCAAAGTGCAGATGTATGGAGGTGTGTGTGTGTGTGTGTGTGTGTGCGTGCAAAAAAGGCTGTGTACGTAGTTGTTTTTTTCAAATGGGAGGGAGAAACAAGCTCCTGACTGTTCTGAACTCCAGTTCCGGGTGAGACTCTGGGGACCCAGACTCATAAGGGAAGAAAGTGGACTATCTGGCAACGGGTGGAATTCCAGGGCGGTTTTCTCTCAGAGGTGCTTGAAGTGATTACCGTGGGACACTGAGGCCCAGGGGTTTGCTCTGTCCTGTTGATCCCCTGAGACCCTGCCCCACCCAAGCTGTGTGCAGAGTTTTTTGCATATGAATGGCCTGGTCCTTTGCAATCTAAAATTACCTAACAAACTGCAGCTGGGTCAGGGAGCCCCAGAACTTCCAAAATAAGGCTCAAGGCCCCACAGCAGCTTGCATTGCTTCACAGCTGGGCCTCATCTGGGACTGCCAAACCCCAAACAAAGAAGAGGAATCTGCAGATCTCTCCATAGCTCCTGCTGGGTGGCCTCAGGCAGAGGTTAAATTACTACCTCCTTGGAGATCCAAGAGCCAGTGTGCCCAGTGGTCAGAGTGGGACCATCCAGATTACAACTCTTCAGATCCATAAGGGACACATTCAAGGGGCAGACTCAGTGAGCGCCAAAGCCCCACTGAAGCAAGTCTTGCCCCATAAGGGTGTCTCCAGCACAGAAGTTCTCCCATTGAAGACACAGCTGATCCTCACAGCCAATTGGCCTGGAGGTCAATTCCTCCCAGTGATACCAACAACAATCAAGGTTTGACAATAACAAGACTGTGCACAAAGCCCATAAAGGGGTGCACCAAGAGTGTCCACCTCAGGTAACTGTGGAGGCTGAGCCACTGGGCCATATAGAACACCTAGAACACAAAGCCACTCTATCAACACAGGGAAGCAGCCAAAATGCAGAGACAAAGAAACAGGTCACAAATGAAAGATATGGAGGAAAGCAAATGACTGGATATAGAGTTAAAAACCATGGTTACAAGGTTTGTCAAGAATCTTCTAGAAACCGCTGATAAATTTAGTGAGACCCTCGAGGATATGAAAAACTACCAACTAGAAAGTAAGCATACATTGACTGAAATAAAGAATATACAGAGATTTAATAGCAGACTAGAGAATTGCAAGAATCAAGTCAAAGATTTGAAATACGAAGAAGCAAAAAACACCCAACCAGAAAAGCAAAAAGAAAAAAGAACCCAAAAATATGTAAGGAGCCTCTGGGACAACTTAAAGCATACCAACATCAGAATTATGGGGGTGCCAGAAGAAGAGAGAGAGCAAGATATTGAAAACCTATTTAAAGCAATAATGACTGAAAACTTCCCCCACCTGGTAAAAGAAATAGACTTAGAAGTCCAGGAAGCACAGAGAACCGTGGACAAAAGGAATCTAAAGAGGACAACATCAAGACACATCATAATTAAAATGCCAAGAGCAAAAGACGAAGAAAGAATTTAAAAACAGCAAGAGAAAAACAGTTACCTACAAGGAAGCACCCATACAATTGTCAGCTGATTTCTCAACAGCAACTATGCAGGCCAGAAGGGAGTGGCAAGAAATATTCAAAGTGATGAATAGCAAGAACCTACAACTAAGATTATTCTAGCCAGCAACGCTCATTCAGAATTGAAGGGCAGATAAAGAGCTTCACAGATAAGAAAAGGCTGAAGGAGTTCATCACCACCAAACCAGTATTGTATGAAATGCTGAAAGATACTCTTTAAGAACAGGAAGAAGAAAAAGGTAAAGATAAAAATTAGGAACAACAAATACATATCTATCAACAAGTGAATCTAAAATTCAAGTGAATTAAAAATATGATGAACAGAATAAACTGGTGAATATAATAGAATCAGGGGCATAGAGAGGGAGTGGACTGACAGTTCTCAGGGGGAAAGGGGTGAGGAGGGTGCGGGGAGACATTGAACAAAAATCATACACCTATGGATGAGGACAATGGCGGGGGAGGTAAGGGCAGAGGGAAGGGTGGGAGTTGGGGGAGGGGAGCTATGGGGGGGAAGAGGAACAATTGAAATAATCTGAAAATAAAGATTTATTAAATAAAAAAAAGAGCAGAGGAAGAAAAAGAAAAAAGTAAAGATAAAAATTATGAACAACAAATACATTTCTATCAACAAGTGAATCTAAAAATCAAGTGAATAAAAAATCTGATGGACAGAATAAACTGGTGAATATAATAGAATCAGGGGCATAGAAAGGGGGTGGGCTGATAATTATCTGGGGTAAGGGGGTGTGGGAAGGACTGGACAAAAATCATATACCTATACATGAGGACAGTGAGGGGGGAGTAAGAGTGGGAACCGGGTGGAGGGGAGCTAGGGAAAAAAGAAGAACAACTGTAATAATCTGAACAACAAAGATTTATTTTAAAAAATTAAGTGCCTAAACATAATAACATGAATATTTTCATAATAAATATTTTAAGCTCTATAACTCATTAAATTCTTTATAGTTACATCAAGTTAGCATTAAACTATACTTCATTAAAAAATAATAGAAATAATGCACTATGTCAACCTCTTTGTATTAGCTATCTTTATTTTATTTTATTTATTTAAATATATTTTACTGATTATAGAGAGGAAGGGAGAGGGAAAGAGAGATAGAAACATCAATGATGAGAGAGAGTCACTGACTGGCTGCCTACTGGGGATCGAGCCCACAATCCAGACATGTGCCCTTGGCTAGAATTGAACCTGGGACCCTTCAGTCCGCAGGTCGATGTGCTATCCATTGAGCCAATCCAGCTAGGGCTGTATTAGTTATCTTTAAAGTGAAGTGTAGGAATAACCTCAATGTCTCTTTCTATTAGAGTTGTGATTTTAAGCTGTTAAATAATTTAAGGTTGAAAAACAGTATTAGAACGTGTGAGTGGACTTTGTTTTAAGCAAAACATACTAGCTAAATAAGAGTATTGACCTGTTGGAGACGTTCGGTTTGTGTTGCAAATACCTTGCCAGGTACTTGAAATGCAGAAAAAGAAAAATGCACAGGTTACGTTATCACTGCCCTTAACATGTTAAAGGGATTTACCTTTAATAGAGGGCTGATCAGCAACCATCAACCTGGGGCTAGGGAATCTCCCAGCCTGCACCCTGAGCCTGACTAACCCGCTGAACCTGTTTCCAAACCCTAAAATGGTATCTGGTGAGGCTGGGTGAGGCTGGGTGAGGTAGGCCTCGCATGTGCTGATTAGGAGACAGTACTGGGAATAACATGTGTGTGAATCTAACCGGCCTCCACCCTGCCCCGTTTCCCTGAGGGTCTCTCATGGGCACAGCCAAGAGAACACACCCCATTCATTCCCCGTGTGCTTCCACAGCGAGGGGCCCGCTGTGAGCAGAGCCGTGTGACAGGTCAGATGGGGGCGAAGGAGCCCGCTGGTCCAGCCTCGCCCGTGCTGAGGGCGGGCAGGGAGCCTGTCTGGCAGCAGGCCTGCTCCGGGAGGGAGTCAGGCCCGTCCCATGAAAACAGGGAGGAAACGGCTGCTCCTCAGGCAGGACAGAAATTTCCGCAGTCGCGCCTGGGAGAGCTGGAACCTTTGAAGAGTTCAACTTCCCCGTTAGATGAAAAAGCTGAGGAAAGACCTGCCTCTGGGAAAATTCCGTCCAAGTGAATTTTATTTACTTTTTAAACAGATATTTCAAATTTTTGTAAACAATTAGAGACAATAGGAAAAGGTGGAAAGCACCCTTTAGTTTATGGAAACATGACTTCATAAATTAGCACATGAAAATGATGCTACTTTGCCCAGCCTAGACCCAGGACCGTGGTTGGCAAACCTCACGAGCCACAGGCGGCTCTTTGGCCCCTTGAGTGTGGCTCTTCCACAAAATACCACGGCCTGGGCCAGTCTATTTTGAAGAAGTGGCATTAGAAGAAGTTTAAGTTTAAAAGATTTGGCTTTCCTAAGAAATTTCAATCATTGAACTATTGATATTTGGCTCTGTTGACTAATGAGTTTGCTGACCACTGAACTAGGAAGTCATGGTTTGATGCCCGGGTTGTGGGCTGGATCCCAGTGCAGAAGGCAGTTAATCAATGATTTTCTCTCCTCATTGAGGTTTTTATCTTTTTCTCCCTCTCCCTTCCTCTCTGAAATCAATAAAAATATTTTTTGTAAAAAGAAAATGATGCTACTTCAGGTAAGCCTATAGATGCAAACACAGTGGATAAAATAGCAGCAAAATGACTCTACCAATGCATCAAATGTGTGTCGATGTATCCAGTCATCTATACTACCACCAAGCAGGGCCTGCTCAGCAGTGCAAGGATGGTTCAAGAGCAGGACATGGATCAGCAGTAAGAAGAAAAACGAGTGGAAGGAGAAAGAGGCAGAGAGCCTACGCTCAGCCATCAGGGAAAAAATGCCCCCGATCTGCTCAGTCTTCTGGGAGGTCTGAGGGAGCCTCAGAGGGTGCAGGCTGAGCCGGGGGTGAACAGCCGGGTGAGTGCCCGGAGCATGGGACGGCTTGCTGAGGTGTCAGGTCCATGGTGCGACAGGCAGGGAAACTGCAGGGCAACAGAGAACGTGGTGTTGGTGGAGGGACCGAGAGGTGGGGGAGGTCTCGCTCGTGGTTGTGACAGTTTGACTGCAGGTCACAGACACCCAATCAGACTGTCAGACGTGGACAGGAAACTTCCTAGAAGGATGACTATGGACAGCCAATCTCAGGGACATCTGGTCTCTACCATCCTCTCTGGGACTGGATGCCACCCTCCTGGTGCTCCTGCAGGCCACTGTTCTAGTTCTCGGGCAGCGACCTAGGCCATCTCTGAAAATATCTCTACCTCCCGCCCCGGTGTCACGTCAGGTGGCTGCAGCCTCGGAGCCACACCCCGAGGAAGACCTGAAGCGCCTGTCTGGGCCCTGCACCCCTCCGGTCAGAGGTCAGAGCCAGGCCGTCCCAGGGGCAGAAGTGGGGGAGCCCAGGTTAGCCTGCCCCCCACCCTCTGATCCTCTCCTGGCTCCTCAGAGGGCGTGGCAAATGGCATCCAGGCCTCTGGGCTGAGATCACGTTAGCCAGGGTTATGCTGGGGCCTCAGAGGAGGGGGGATGTTTTACGTCTTATCTGAGGGCCACAATAGCAGTAAAAATTAACAAAACGGCTCTGTGGGTCGTGCCTGTTTACATCGATTTTCACACTCCCGCCCACTTGATGGAGGAAGTGCTGTGGCAGCCTCTATTCCACAGCTGGGGAAACTGAGGCAGAGCCTGCCCACAGACAACCAGCCACCCAGGTGACCAAGCTCTGGGGGGCTCCTAACCCCTCACCTGCCTACTTCCCTGTGCCAGGTAAGGCCAGGGCAGTGTGTGGGGGAGAGGTTCTCTGTCCCAGGCCCCGCCTCCTTATTACCATACTCTTCTGGGTGTTTCTATGGGGGCGGGGCTGTGCAGGCCCGGGGGAGCAGCTGGGAGGGGGAGGCAGCGGGAGAGTTGGATCCGAGGTGGGTGAGGGTCTTGTGTCTGCAGCCCCAGGCCCTCTCCCAGGTCTTCCGGTCTCAAAACACTGGGACCAGCAGCCTGGCTTGGAGGCATACTGGTCCCGGCCCTGGGGGCACTTCTTGGTGGTGGGGAGATGGAGAGGGGACCTGCTGACAGTGATCCGGGCTCTGGGTCCACGCAGACTCACTCCCAGGACCTGCGCCCAGGTGTGGAGGCTGAGCCCCTAAGGCTCAGGGCTGGACGGAGAATGGCAGCACGGGTGGCACCGGGGGGACGGGGGAGCGGGGGGCTGGGCAGAGGCCTCCCCTGAGCAGCAGCGTCCTCCCTGAGCTGGGAGTGGGCGGCCGGAGCCGCTGGCAGGTCTGGGGTCTGTCTGTGAGCAGCATGTGCTGCCGGGGGAAGCAGGGTCCACCGGGTGGGGGCGGGGGTCTGCTGCAGGGCCCAGCACCCACTGGGCTTTACCCCACTGGCGGGCGAGAACCACGGAGACGTGAAGTCCCCCCAGCGGAATTCCCCTGCCCCGGAGCCGCTGAAAACCGAGCACCAGACACCACCCCCCGAAGGAGGGGCAGGAGCAGGACCACAGGTGCAGGGAGGGGAGCGGGAAGAACCACGCTCCCAGCAGGGGAACACCGGCCCCCTAAAACTCCGAGGTGACCTGGCGGAGGAAAGAGAAGAATAAAACCAGCATGGCACCATCCGGGGTCTTTTCCAGAAACCCAAGAAACATGGCACCTGCCTGTGCAAACAATTTTTTTGAAAGAAAAAGAATACATTCAGGCTACGAGCTTCACTCAGTAAAAGTTAGGGATCAGGACTGAGGAGGCGATGAGACAGACAGAAGGCAGGGGGATGGGAAGATGGGCAGGTGGACACGGGAACGGGTGGAATAAGCAAACAACGTGGAATAAAGATGTGACGGCGACTTTAGGGACATTTGGAGACAAAAACTAAGAGACCCACCAGCTGGATAGCGGATTTTCCGGATGAATGAGCAAAACAGAGACAATAATCAAAGACATAATAGAAGAAACTCCTGGGCTGGAGATAGACCTCAATCTATTGAACAAAAGAACGGGCTGGGTCTCAAACCAAATTAATACGTATTTTGCCAAAACCGGTTTGGCTCAAGCAATCTCAGTATGTTTTCTATTAAAACATCGGGAGGGCAGTCTGCTTTACTTAAACACGACGGATTCCACGCTAATCTCGTCTGCAAGGCAACGTCCAGATGCGTTTGACCAAACGTCTGAGTGCCGTGGTCCAGCCAAGTTGACATCAGATTAACCATCAGGCCTTGTGGGTCCTTTAAAAATGAAGGTTTCAAGATGCTCTGAGGACAGGCAGCTATTTCCCTTTCCAAAGAATAAACCATCTACTCTGACCTCGCACAACATGGGTTGTTTCTACCACTTATGTGTATATTTCTTATTACGTTTCATAAATAATTATGAGTTACACAGTCAGGGCAGCGGGAAGGGACCCCTAAAGGTATTAATCTCCCCGTTAATACTGGCATATCTTCGTTCTACTTTTAAAAAAATCCTTACCCAAGGCTATGTTTTTATTGATTTGAGAGGAAGAGAAAGAAAGAGAGAGAAAGAGAGAGAGAGAGAGAGAGAAACATTGATCAGTTGCCTCCTGTTCACGCTCTGACCAGGGACTGAACCTGCAGCCCGGGTATGGGCCTTGACCGGGATTCAAACCCGCCACCTTTAAGTGACAACACGCAACAACCAACACGGCCTTTGCGTACCTTTCTAATGCTGAGAAATTTGACAGCACATCGCAGACCCCGTGGCCTGCCTTCCAGACATATTTCTGTGCGCGTCTCTCAAACGATGCAAACAGTTGCCCGGCAACCAAATAACATCCCACACGTAACAAAACCAAGACGAGGCAAATTCTTTCAAGCGGTCGAACGCCCTCAAACGGAAAAGCATATCTTCAACAGCTGGTCTCTCCCCACGTGGGTTCGGCGGGGCCTCCCCGGGGGGGTGGGTGACCCCGGGGGTCAGGCCCGGAGCCCATGCTGTTTCCAGGATCCCGACAGGCAGGAGACGGGCCGGCTGTGCTGTGAGCGCGGGGAGCAGAGCCAGAGGCTTGTCAGACTCCGGCCTGACATGTTTTTGGCGAGAGCGCCCCGCGGCTGACGTTCGTCGGCTGAGCTGTCGTCCTCATGGGGCCAGGACTGCCTGCGGGGTCGGGCTTGTGTTTGAAATCAGGGCCTGGGATTGGTGGCGACTAAAGAGACGGCCTCGCCGAGACCGGTTTGGCTCAGTGGATAGAGCGTCGGCCTGTGGACTGAAAGGTCCCAGGTTCGATTCTGGTCAAGGGCATGTACATTGGTTGCGGGCGCATCCCCAGTAGGGGGCGTGCAGGAGGCGGCTGATCGATGTCTCTCTCTCATAGATGTTTCTAACTTTCTATCCCTCTCCCTTCCTCTCTGTGAAAGATCAATAAAATATATTAAAAAAAAAAAAAAAAAAAAAAGAGACGGCCTCAGTCACAAAGGGACGTCTATAACCCCCTGGCCAGGGACCCGAGTCTGCAGAATCGCCCGCCGGTGGCCCTCATACTTCCCACTGCCCAGACGCTCTTGGAAACACCCCGTCTGGACTCTCCCCCCGCCCCCGCCCTGAGAACATGGGCGGGAGACTTCTTGTGTCCCTGGGCCCCGGCGCTGCCACGTCGCAGCCGAGGACACTTCCCACGTGGCGCCGAGCCCGGCGGCCTTTGTTCCTGCCTCCCTCCCTGTGGTGACCGCCTGGTCTGGGGCCACCCTCGCTCCTGGGGCCAGAGAGCCGAAGTCTTGGGACTGTCAGGTCATAAAAGGCGGCTCGCTAAAGAGGTTGTTGCTAAAGAGGTCCCGGTGCCAGCTCTGAATGGCAAGACGGGCACGTGTGGGCGCGGGCAGGGCCTGCTGTCACCTGTGCCCTCAGCGGCGGCCTCACCCTGGCCTCCTGAGCCGGCTGCCCAGCCTCCTGAGGGCCCTTCCCCTCCCCCAGAGCAGGCGATGATGACCTGACGAGTGGGGCGTGTTAGCTGACTCTGTCCCCTGCGGCCGCCCCGCCCAGCAGGTCCAGCAACACTGCCCTCGCCCACCTCAGGGATCCCCCACCCGTCCAGTCCAGGCCGTCCCATCCCTGTGCTCCTGTGAGGCCCCCCGCCCCCCGCAGGGAGGCCCGCGCAGGGCCCGGCACCAAGAAGAAACAGAGGCTTTTCCCGGGGAACAGCCGGTAGCAGAGCGAGGCTGGTGCCGGTGGCCGGGCACCCCGGGCTTTTGTGCACGCCCCCACTTCTCCACGTGGCCGTCCCTCCTCTCGCTTTTCCACGTCGTGTCTTCATGTCCCCCCCGTCAGACCCTGAGCTCATGAGCCAGCAGCCCCAGGTGAGGCAGCCGCTGGGCCAGCCCGGCTCACCCTCGTCCGCCAGGCTGTGGGGGAGAGGGGCAGAGACCGGCCCCACCCGTCCCGGTGGTGGCCCGAGAGACAGGCGGCACCAACCGGGAGAAAGCCTGGTCTGCGGCACTTGCCCATTTCCGTGGCATTCGTACCCTCACGTGGCTGATGTCACACTGCCAGTGTGACAGCATTGCTGCAGTGGCCGGGGGAGTTGCCCCCGGGGGTCTCAGGAGTCACACACGCTGACCCTGCAGCTGCGCCTGAAGGATGGGGTGGGGTGGGCATGCCCAGGGCCCCCGGAAGCCGTGAGTCTCTAGAGTAGTGGTTCTCAACCTTCCTAAGCCCGCGACCCTTGCATACAGTTCTCATGTGGTGGTGACCCCCGACCTTGAAATGTTGCTACTGTGATACATCGTGATGTAAATATCTGCATTTTCCGATGGTCTCAGGCGACCCCTGTGAAAGGGTCGTTCGACCCCCAAAGGGGTTGTGACCCACAGGTTGAGAACCGCTGCCCTAGAGGACGAAAACAGAGCCCACAGCCCAGGAGCTGGAGGCCCGTCCCTGACACCAGCCTTGCCTCTTCCCGGGTTTGAGTTTTGTCTGCGTTCCGCTCGCCTGTCACTCTGAAACAAACACCGCGGACGCAGTGGCTTGAACGATCACCATGGCAGCTCAGTAGCTGTGATTTGGCTCCGGGAGGCCAGCCCCTCTGAGGGGCTTCAGCAGGAGGGACTCACAGGCCGGCCAGACCCCTCCCTCTGCTGGACAAGCTCAAACCCGGGGGGACGTGCACGCTGCAGGGCGCCCTGGGGGTGCTTCAGCCTGTGGCCGGCCCTGCGAGCCAGGGCTTAGACCTCAGGGACCCTTTTCTTCGACGGGCGTCCACCAGGCACAGAGCCCACGTGCCCTGGGGGACCCGGGGTCCTTGGTCTTTCTGTCCACGTCTCAGGAGCTACGTGCCCACCCCACCTGCAGCGTGCACAGGGTGTGTAGCTGTTTAGCGGGCCCATTGCTGCCCGAAAGGCGGAGGGGACCTTGGGCTTCTCGGAAGTGACTGCACGGAGTCACCAGGGGCCCCCAAAAGCGGCGCTGGCTCCCCGGGGCTGGGCCGCTGTCCGGGGCCCATACTGTGAGCATCGCGTGCAGACCTCCTGCCCCACACCACCCCTCCTCCACTGAGCACTCGCTCACCCCCCACCTGACCTGGGGGTCCCCCGTTCCCCCTCTCCTGTCCCAGGCTGTGCTTAACACCAACCCCATCCGAATAAAGCCCCCTGCCCACTGCCATGTTGGGATGCACCTGTGTATATGTGTCCGCATGTGTATGTCTGCATGCATCTTTGTGTGTGTGCACACATGTGCACTGAAGCTCGCTGTTTCTCATGAACCAGAACACAGGCAGCGTCTGGGAGCTGAGAGCAGCCCCGGCCTGACCAGCGGCAGGACACGGGGCCCTGTGCTGCCCCCGGGACTGAACTCTGTCATAGCCAGTGCCCCCGGGGCCCGCGCTGCTTCCAGCAGGTGAACCTTGAGCGGAGGTGGCCGTGCCGCTGACCGCAGGCCTGCGGGCGAAGCTGATAAATGGGTGGTTCTTCCACTCACTCACTCACTCCTTACAGCTGCCGTAAAGTACACACAACATAACATCTACCGTCTTAACGGTTTTAAAGTACTTGGTTCAGTGCCTGGAGTACCAGTATTGGGTGACCATCCCCTCTATGTAGGTCCAGACCCTTCTACTCCCGCAGACTGGCTGAGCGAACCCCAAATTCAGGTCACTGAGGACCAACAGGAGAAAGTGGTTCAGTTTTTCCCGGGGCCACTGGAGCCGCGGGAAGCCCCTGAGGCCGTCCCCCAGGCCCCGGCCCAGACACGCCGGCCGCACTTTCTCCTCCCGCCCGGGGAACTCCACTCCGCGCCGGGGCGGCTCCCAGCGGAACATTCCGCCGGCAAACCTCAGGCAGTGAGGAAGTGGCCCGACCTCTCTCTGCCCGAAGATCCCCTCCCGCTGGCCCGGCCACCTGGCAGGGAAGAGGAAGCGCCCGCCCTACTCCTGACTCGGGGCCTCTGGAGTCAGCGGGTCACCCCGCCCCGGGCGTTTCCAGACAGACGTCCAGGCTGGCCTCTGCACCCCGGAACTCCTCCAGGGGAGGAGCTGGGCGCCAGGCAGTGGGAGGGGCGCTGGTTAGCACGTGGCCTGTCTTTGGAGTGGGGGGGGGGGGGCTGACAGGACCCCCGGGCCCCACCCCTGAGCCAGCACTGCTGGTTCCTGGCAAGAAGCCCGCAGGAAAGCTGCAGTCCCTGCCCTTCCCCAGCACCTGCCACCGAGGGCCCTGCCGGCCCACTGGCACCACGACAGGTCCCTACACAATGCCTCCCCCGGGGAGGCGGTCCTGCACAGCGCCCCTCTCTGGCCAGGCCTGAACCCATCCGTCCGTCCATCCCAGCGAACACACGCGTGTACAGTGAGCATTCACACGTGTGCCCCCGTGGTCTGCGGGCTGGACGAGTGCAGGCCATCACATCACCGTGGCCAGCGGCCTGTCCCCCCCACCGGCCCTTAGATGGGACTAAGGGCGGGGAGCTGGGGGGGCATTTGAGGCCCTCTTTGACCACACCAAGACCCTTGTCCTAGAAACGTCTTTCTGCCCAACAAAATACAGTGGTACCTCGAGATATGAGTTTAATTCGTTCCGTAACCTTGAGGCGTGGGAAACTATGAGACGCTAGAGTCGCGGTAAACTGGTGGGTCGTGTGCAGCCGGCCGATCCGCGAGATGACTCCTATCTCAAATGTTGCTCGTATTTCAAAGCAAAAATCGCTCGCTCAACGGCTCATATCTCAAAAATCTCGTATGTTAAGGCACTCGTATCTCGAGGTGCCACTGTAATGGGGAATGCAGCGAGCCCAGTCCCAAGATTCCCCAGCCCCTCAAGTCTGCCGGCCTCAGCTTTCTCCTTGAAAACCTTTCCACGCTGCAGGAGACCCTCATGAAGGCTGAGGCCCCAGGGGGGTGCAGGCTCGGTCAGTGCCAGCGGCTGACTCAGCGGTCCCCTCGTCTGCTGGAAAGGCCCGCTTATTTGTAACGTGGTGCGATGGTGCCCGCTGTGCCAGGTGAAGAGGAGCCAGGGTCTGGCCCTCCCGTGGGGCTCAGGAAACCTCACCTGCCGCCCTCAGCCCCGGGGAGCGGACCTGCGCATCCCTGGGAGGCGGCGCTGGGGCGGGGAGGTGAGCTCGCCCTCGGGCCCCCATGTCCTGGCAGGAAATGTAGTCACTGTGAGATGAGCGCGCACACAGGCCACGCGTGGAAGCTCCCCCTCCCCACCGTGGGGCAGGAAGCCGTGTTCTCCCTGACGGTGTCTCGGTCTGTGCCTTCCTGGGGGATCTGGAAAGTCCAGGAGAACACGGAGGAGAATCTGAAAACCACCCGCTGTGGCCAGCAACGGCCAGCGTGCGTCTTTCTTCCCAGAGACTTGTAGAGAGGACACACTGACGGGTCCCAGAGGGGCAGGGGCTGGGGGGCTGGGTGAAAAAGGGGGTGGTATTGTCCTGGCCAGTGGGCTCAGCCGGCCCATACACCAAGAGGTGGCGGGTTCGAGTCCTGGTCAGGGCACATACCCAGGCTAGGGGTTTGATCCCGGGTGGGGGCACGTGTGGGAGGCAAGCAATCCATGTTCTTTTCTCACACTGATGTTTTTTTTTCTCTCTCTCCTTCTCTCTAAAAATCAATAAGAATTTTCCGAAACCAGTTTGGCTCAGTGGATAGAGCGTTGGCTGGCAGACTGAAAGGTCCCGGGTTCAATTCTGGTCAAGGGCATGTACCTTGGTTGCAGGCACATCCCCAGTAGGAGGTGTGCAGGAGGCAAGCTGATGGATTTTTCTCTCTTCGATGTTTCTAACTTTCTATCCCTCTCCCTTCCTCTCTGT
>PVJN01046163.1:0-16563 GCA_004026805.1 Lasiurus borealis
GCTTCCTAAGACAGCGGGAGGGGACCGCGCCGACTTCTGGAGGTTCCGGGGCCTTCGCAGCTCCAAGAGGAATCTCCGCAAGAGCCGCGAGGACCTGTCGGCCCAGCCGGTGCAGACCAAGTTCCCAGCCTACGAGCGAGTGGTCCTCCGGGAAGGTAGTTTCTGCCCGCGCCCCGCCCCGCCTGTCCCCTTGGTGTCCACGCGCTCCCGGGGACAGGTATGAACTGTGCGCTCTGCCCGGATCTCTCCGCAGCCGGCTTCCTGCGGCCCGTCACCATCTTCGGGCCGATCGCGGACGTGGCCAGAGAGAAGTTGGCGAGAGAGGAACCGGATGTTTACCAGATTGCAAGTAGGTCGCCTCCACACTGGCGGGGGGCTGGGGGGGGGGTGGGAGGCTGAGGTGTTTGTTCGCTCGGTGCCCCTCCAAGGGCTGGGCTGGCACCTTCACCTAAGAAAAAGAAATTTGCTTTTGTTTTTCAAAATGTATTTCTATTGATGTCAGAGAGGAAGGGGAGAGGGAGAGACAGAAACATCAGTGATGAGAGAGAATCACTGATCAACAGCCTCCGCTCATCCCATGGGGATTGATGGAGCCCATAACGTGGGCAGGTGCCCTGACTGGGAACCGAACCATGACCTCCTGGTGCACAGTTTGACGCTCAACCACTGAGCCACACCGGCCAGGCTAAATGGAGAGAATTGCCTTATTTGACGATTTCTCTTGGGCAAGGGACCATCTTAATTTTCACTCAAGTTCCAGTTCCCGGTGCTCTGTGAAAGTTGGTGTGATGTTCATTGTAGAGGATGCGTTTTGATCTTTGAACATACTGTACCCAGTACTGCATTATACAGGGTGGGGGCACCCCTTAAGCCTCGCTCCTGGGGCACGAGGCCTCCCCACCCCGCCTCGTGGGAAGCACTGGTGTAACCCCGCAGTTCCTGTTTGGGGCCGACCCTCCCCATTGGCCATCTGGAGCCATTTTCGTTGTCATGGAAGCGAGGGAGGTGGGGTGCCCCTGGCATGAGGTGGACGGAGGCCGTGGCACAGGACACCAGCCACGGTCCCAGCGCCCAGCGTGCCGGCAAGGCCGGTGGCTGAGGCTCATCTGAGCGGCGGCGGCTTGACGTTCTGTCTTGTCCTGACTCCGTGAACAGAAAGCGAGCCTCGAGACGCGGGCACCGACCAGCGGAGCTCCGGCATCATCCGCCTCCACACCATCAAGCAGATCATAGACCAGGTGAGCTCGCAGCGCCTGCTCCCTTCTTGGCGCAGGGCCGGGGTCAGGGGTGCGGCTGGCTGGTTGGCAAGGAGGAGGTCGTTTTTGTATGTTACTGCCGTGTGCCGGGCGGAGAGGCGCCGTAATGGCGACTTTCCGGGAATAGTGCTGCCGGCCTCCACAGAGACAGCGAACTGCGTTAATACACTGTTCGCCTGCACCGGCGCGGCTCTAGTGTAGCTGCGATCCGCACGGGGGGAGCCTGCTTTCACTCTGCGGCCGTGTCAGGAGCACGACGCCGTCATACGTGGAATCACGAACCCTTAACATGCCACACCTGATCATTTAGTCAGGGCACTGGCCTTTCCCCCAGACTGTCAAATAAGAAAATGACCCACACAACAATGACCATCCGGTGTGAATGAACAGAATTACACCTTTTTTTTTTTTGCCATAAGAGCACAGAATTACAGTTTACTTTTCGGTGAGACGCAGCATTTCCACCCTCCGTTCATGTGCTGTGAGATGAAGGGAGGTGGAAGATTGCCAGGCTAACCAAACACAGGCATACAGTGTATCAGCTCGCTGGTGGGGGCCAGCTTGAAAGTGAGCCGCTTGCAGCTGTTTGTTTGTGTTTAGTTTGGGCTAGAAATGAATTAATTCTAACGACCGTTTCCTGATAATGGGCTCCTGACACTTCCATCACGATTGGAGATAGTCGGCAAACTGTGGCCCACAAGCCACATGTGGCTCTGGCCCCTTGAGTGCGGCTCTTCCACAAAACACCACGGTTCAGGCGAGTCTGTGTTGAAGAAGGGGCGTTAGAGGAAGTTTAAGTTGAGGAAATGTGGCTCTCAAAGGAATTCCCCTCGTGCTGCTGATACCTGGCTCTGCGGACCGACGCGTTTGCCGACCACTGGCCGGGCGGCGCCTCCTGTGCCGATTCTCACTCCCGGCCGTTTCCTCACGCCTTTCTGTGTGTTTCCAGGACAAACACGCTTTATTAGACGTCACGCCAAACGCAGTCGATCGCCTGAACTACGCCCAGTGGTACCCGATCGTGGTCTTCCTGAACCCCGACTCCAAGCAAGGCGTGAAAACCATGAGGATGCGGCTGTGCCCGGAATCCCGGAAAAGCGCCCGGAAGCTATACGAGCGGTCGCACAAGCTGCGGAAGAACAACCACCACCTCTTCACCAGTGAGTGTCGTGGCCTCTTTCCACCGAGTGTCTGGGCCACAGCGCGGTGTCGCTCCCACAGAAAACCTGTCACCGTGGCCTGTCGGCCGCCCAGGGCCGTGCGGGCACCGTGGGAAGAAACCGCCCGGAGGTCGGGGTCTGTGTCCTCAAGCCCGTCTGTCCGCTGGCCGGGCGGCGATGCTGCGGCCGGAGGGCCAGTGACCCCGCCGGGGGCAGGGGCCGGGCTGTAACCTCCCGTGGTCGTTTGTCTTTCAGCTACAATTAACCTGAACTCCATGAACGACGGCTGGTACGGGGCGCTGAAGGAGGCCATCCAGCAGCAGCAGAACCAGCTGGTGTGGGTCTCGGAGGGAAAGGTGAGTTGCTGCCTGTGCTCTCGTCCTCTAAGCTGCTTTCCAGGCTCCGGGGCGAGTCCCAGGGCCCCGGTTACTGGCTTTCTCTGGGTCTGGCTTTCATCATCGGGTGGAGGGTCACGCGAGTTGTTTTTGGTGGCAAGACATTCCGAAATCCTCTCCACGACTGACGTTCCTCAAAAGACCTCTTAAGTGATCGCTAACGGGCAGGCTGGATCCCAGCTCTGTCCCTGGCTTCATTTTCCTCCTGTGAAAAGAGGGGAGCCGGGTGGGCGGCAAGAGCCCCCCCCCCCCCCCCAACGCTGCCCTCAGCACGGGACATTCCGGACTCGCTGGGAGGACGGAGGTCTGTCTGAGACCAGGGGTGGGCCCCTGCTAGACTGACAGGCGCGCTGCCCAATCAGTGCCAGAGGTTTGTCTTCCCTCCCTCGGCGCCTGTTCCCATGCTTACAACACACCGGAGTGTCCTCACCCGCATCCAAACGGCAGGCTGGGAAACACCGTTGCCGCCGCCCTCCTCCTGGTGGGCTCTTCCCGGGAGAGGCTGTGGGTTCTGCGGGGAGAGCTAGCGTTGCTCAGCGCGCAGAGAACTGATTGCAGTGTCTCACCTTCACGGGTGCCCTGAATCATCGTCCTGGCGCTAGGGAGGCTGAACGTCTGTTTTTCTTGTGATTCCATCTCTCCGTGGCTTGGGCTGCGCTGTGCCTGCCCCTGCATGGCCCCTCCCCCGCCTGGCTGCTCGGCCGTGCATGCTGCATGCTCTGTGCTCGGGCCTGCCTGCCCCCACCCAGGACCCCCCCTCAGCTCCGCTCGGGCTAGGCCCTCTGTGAGCCTGTCACTCTGAAGACCTGACACGCAGCTGGGACCCCAGCCATGGGAAGAGGGGAGGAAAACCCCCCCCCCCTGCAGCCACCGCCTCACTAACTCCTCTGCCTGCTGCTGGGACAGCACAGCTGTTAGCGCCCTCTGTCGCCAGACCGCTGATGGCACCGGTGGTGCTCGGGTGAGACGGGCTTGGCAGCGCAGAACCACGGCTGCCTGTCTGAGGCTAGCTACACGGCGCCCTTTCTTCCGGCCTTCCTCTTCGTTCCTTTCTCTGCTCGCATCTCAGAGGAGACGTCTAACCCTCAGCTTCTTACGTGCGGATCGCAGGCTCTCGTTACCAGGAGGGGTGCTGCATTCGGTGAATCAGAGGGAGCGGTTACCATTTAGACCACGCTGGTTTCCCACCCTCCATTCTCCATCCCAGCGTGGTTCACCGGAGATCCTTCCAGTGCCTGCTGCGCGCCGACGGCTGTGGAGGGCTGTGCCCGTCCACGCGGTCTTGTCTGTCCTCCCGAGAAAGGCCGTCCCGGGTGGAGCAGGCTGTCCTCGGCCCCGCCGCCCTCGTCGGGCTCCTGTGCGCTCTGCCCGGCATCTGGGCAGCAGCGAGGTGACGGCAGTCCCAGTGGCCCTTCCCCAGGCCTTCCCGCTCCCCGGCCAGTGTGGTGGCCGTCGTCAGCCTGCGGGGCCAAGGTCACCGCAGAGGCAGGGAGACGGCGCTTCCTCAGCGGCATGAAGAGCGGGGAAGCCACGGAGGTGCGGGGGGCAGGCCCCCCGGGACCTGACTCCGTCCTGAGCCTCCGGAGGCCCCGCGCCCTCGTCTTCCCACCGGAAGGCAGTGCAGGCCGGCTCCTCAGCCGGTGGGCTGCGCGAGAGCTGCAGGTGGCCCCCTCATGTCTGTCCCGGCGCGGACAAAAGGTGGTCTGACTTCGGGGTCCACAGCCTTCGGCGCTCCTGCTAACCAGGTCCCGGCAAGAAAGCCCTTTGTGGACTGTTCCTCTGAGTCCGTCCAGGGCTGCGGTCTTGTCCGGTGGCGGCCTGTTGGCACCGCTCTCCGCTCCGCCCCGGCCCCTCTGGTCCTCTCAGACCGCAGCCGCGCCTCTCGGTTATTGGTAGGGAGCACAGCCCTGCCGTCCGCCCGCTGGGCTCCTCTGAGCCGTAGCAGGAAGCGTGTCCGGCAGCCGGTCCTCGGGGTGCTTCTCCCTGCGTTGTGTGGAAGCTGGCGCCTGCCTGGCTGGTGTGGCCCAGTGGCTGAGCATCCGCCTGTGAACCAGGCGGTCACGGTTCAGTTCCTGGCTCAGTTCACATGCCCTGGGTCGTGGCTCAGCCCCCAGTGGGGGGCATGTAGGAGGCAGCCAACCATGACTCTCTTTTCTATCGTTTCTATCGCCCTCTCCACTCCTCTCTGAAATCAGTAGACGTATCTTAAAAATAACAAACACGGCTTAAGCTCTTCCTCCACCGCAGTTCATTGTCATGGCTGTTCTCGCGTGTGTCCTGTCGTGTGTCCGCTGTGAGCGTGGTTTGGCAGCACCTCCCGCTCTGCCTGGCTTTGGGCTGACACGCTAGTGACTGCCTGGGCTGAGGGCCCCGCGTGGTGCCAGGTCCCTTCCTGTCTTGTGGGCTGGGCCCCCAAGGCCAGCTCCGTCCCGATTGGCCGGCGACGTTCCCGTCATCCAAGCGCTCGGGCCTCCCAGGTGCTGTGTGTGTGCGTGTGCGCGTGTGCGGTCTCCTGGACCCGTCCTCGCGGAAGCAGCGAGAACTGGGTGTGAGTCTTCCGAGCCCCGTTCCTGCAGCCTCCCTCCCAGGACACCGAATAAAACTTGTAATTTACTTTCATTTGACCCAGGCGGATGGTGCTACCAGTGATGACCTTGACTTGCATGACGATCGCCTGTCCTACCTGTCAGCCCCAGGTAGTGAGTACTCAATGTATAGCACGGACAGTAGACACACTTCTGACTATGAAGACACAGACACAGAAGGCGGGGCCTACACTGATCAAGAACTAGATGAGACTCTTAATGATGAGGTGGGGACCCCCCCGGAGTCCGCCATTACCCGCTCCTCTGAGCCCGTAAGAGAGGAGCCCTCTGGGATGCACCACGAAAACCAGACCTTCCCTCCTTACTCTCCACAAGCGCAGCCACAGCCCGTCCGTAGAGTAGACTCCCCGGGACTTAAAACCGCCTCTCAACAGGTAAGCTCACGCACGCTCGCCACGGGCGCACAGAGGGTGCGATGCTGGATGTGAGGATGGTGGTCGAGTCAGAGAATGCCTTCTGTCCCGGCCGGCGGGGCTGGGGCTGAGCGTCAGCCTCTAGGAACCAGGAGGTCGTGGTTCGATTCTCGGTCAGGGCACAGGCCCAGGTTGTGGGCTCCATCCCGAGGAGGTGGCGTGCAGGAGGCCGCCGATCCATGAATCTTTCTCATCATTGATGTTTCTCTCTTGCCTTCTGCCTTCCTCTCTGAGATCAATAGAAACATATTTATATATACTTAAAATCTATATTCTGTCCTTTCTCCAGATTAAGAAGTAATTTTTAATTTCGAGTTGAGAATACCAAGGACTTAATTCTTCACGGTGTGTGCTCGTCTCACACAGCAGTAGACTGAGTCCCTGTTAGCGTAGGGCCTAGCGTCATAGCCGTTACTGTGCACGTTACCACGTGCGTCTTCGGCCACGACCCAGGGAGGGAGCGTGAGCAGTGGCAGCTGTTACAGTGTTTCACACCCTCCGCAGAGAGCAGACGCCTCATCTCCGGGCCCTTACCTCCCGCCCGACACACACCCAGCTCCACCCACCTCTGCTGTCAGTCACGGTGGCCAGTTCACTCATGTCAGAACGGAGGCGCCCACCCCTCCCCCCGCCTCTCACTCCCCACCAGCACCCAGGGCCGCGGCCGCCCACCCCCTGCTCAGGGACCACGGAGCTGCGCTGCCGTCGCATGTAGACCCGGCACAGGTACCCGGGCCGCGTGCCCACGCCTCGCCCTCCCCCGCCCTCTGCTTCGTCCCCGGCCCTCGGCGGCATCCCGTCGGCGGTGTGCATGGCTTCCGGTGGCGCTGGGTCATTGCGCAACAGGCCTTCATTGCGGTTTTTGCTTTATATTTTTTTAAATCTTATTTTGGGATTTTCCATGTCTTCCAGAATTCCCTCCCATATAACGGAGACCCCTGCTAGACATTTTTCTGTTTTATAAATCACGGTGTGTGCAAATTTCCGTTGTGATTTTTATTTTCAGTGTCCAATCAAGGGGAATGGATGGTTCGGGGCGCTGATTAACTTTCTGCTAAACGGAATGATTCACGCAGTGTTTGCTCGTTAGCTCAGGGGGGCACGTACAGCCCCCCGCACTGCACATGTTGAGCTCCCGCAGAACCTGGCTTCTCCACTAATCTCCCCGCCCTGGTCATAACCACGGAACGCCGGGAGGCCGGAGTTCTGGGAAGGCGGAGAGCGGGAGAGGCCAGCCTGGCGCTTACCCGGCTCTTGTGTGCAGGTGTACCGGAAGGACCCCCACCCCGAGGACCTGATCCGGCAGAATCACGTGGCGAAGCAGCCGGCTGGGGGCCACCCCGCGCTGAGGCCCGACCGGGACCCCAAACCGAGCTACGAGCCCCACGCCCCGTACGTGGAGAAGCCAGCCAGCAGGGACCTAGAGCAGCCGGCGTACAGATACGACTCCGCGGGCTACGCCGACCAGTTCCCGCGGCACCTGGACCACCGCCTGCGCTACGAGGAGCGCGTCCCTGCCTACGAGGAGCACTGGTCCTACTATGAGGACAAGCAGCCCTACCAGCCGCGGCCCGCGGACGGCCAGCACGCCCGGGACCTGGACCCCCGGCAGCACCCCGAAGAGCCCTCGGAGCGGGGCTACTTCCCGCGGTTCGAGGAGCCGGCCCCGCTGCCCTACGACGGCAGAGCCCGCTACGACCCGCCGCCCCGGACCTCCACGCTGCGGCACGAGGAGCCGCCGGCTCCTGGCTTTGAGGGGCACGGCCGGTACAGGCCCGAGGCGCCGCCCCCCGCCGGCCCGCAGGCCCCCGAGCCCAAGCAGGGCTACGAGCAGTACCCGCGGAGCTACGAGCACGTCCCCGCCCCGGCCTTTCCCTCCAAGGCGGGCCGCTACGAGCCGCTCCACGGGGCCGCGCTGGTCCCGCCTCTCGCCCCCGCCTCCCAGCACAAGCCCGAGCTGCCGCCGCCCAGCTCCAAGCCCCTGCCTCCACCGCCCGCCCCCGCCGAGGAGGAGGACCCGGCCATGAAGCCCCAGTCCGTGCTCACCAGGGTGAAGATGTTTGAGAACAAGAGGTCTGCGTCCTTGGAGAGCAAGAAGGAAGAGAGCCACCCCGGCTTTAAGGTAAAGACGGGACGGGACTGTCTCCTCCACCCCCACCCCCTTTTGCAGCCGCATTGTGTGATCTGTTCGGGGCGTGCGTGTCTGATTTTTGCAGCCTCCAGAGGCGGCGTCTAAACCGCCAGGGGCTCCCGTCGCTGGACCTAAAGCCGCTCTGCAGAGCCAGTTCAGTGACCACGACAAGACCCTGTACAGGTGGGTGCACGGGCTGGCGGGGTGGAGCGGCCGGCATTGGGCCCTGGGGCAGTGAGCAGCCTGAGTGAGGGAGAACGGAGAGGGAGACGGCTGTTTGTCCTGGAACTAGAACGGTGGCCTGGACAGAGGCGTGCAGACTTCACTGTGCCTCTCTAGCAGGACGCATGTTGGAAACGCACTTGTCCAGCCCCTGTTGAGTCAGAGGGTTAAGCCTGACACGGGCAGTGTGGCTGCACGTTGGCCAGAACCGCAGTCGTGGATGCGCGTGCTGTGCAGGAGGGAGGCCCCGGGCCACGGGGTGCTCGGGTCCTGCGCAGCCTGAGGGAGAGCTGGCCCGCGGGGCCTCCCGGGCCTCCTGGCGCTTCTGGGGTCAGGCTGACTGGACGGCCTCTGCCCAGCGGCGGGGCCAGCTGCTTACCTTGTGCTTGTGGAAGGAGCGGTCCGGCCTGTGCATTCTCCTCTGACTCTGATAACGGGGCTGCTCCTCACGACCGTGTCAGCCAGTGGTGTCTCCTTGGCAGGACGGTTAGCAGAGAGCTGCGTGGTGGACAGTGAACACGGAAGCTCAGCCCTGCTTACCTTTTCTCGGTTTGATGCCGAGTTTCCGGACACACGGAGCCGAGCATGAGCCGCGGCGCATTCATTTCCCCAAAACTTACCTCTTCCCCGTCTGCGTCCTGTGCCCTTTGCACTGGGCACCTTACCGAGCTGCTCCCTGGTCTGAGGCCGTTCTTGGTCCTGTATTTTACCGTCTTTGGCCTCTCACGGTCACTGCTTGTGGCTGACCCTGGCCTGTGTGCTTTGAGAAGTTAGTTCTCCACTGGGCTGGTTCCGTTTCCTTTTCTCTGAGTAACTGTCTTCAGCCTGCTGTGCGCCTCTAACAGCTCACTGTCGAGCTTAGTAGATGTTGTTGAACTGTGGGCCGGAGGCGGCTGCCTTTTGTGCTCGTGTGTGAAGACGGGGGAGGTAAAGCGCCCATGTTGACGGCTGCTCAGCAGTCACTGAGGGTCCTGGTGACATCACCACCTGCAAGGTTGTCCCGTTTGCCGTTCGTTGTCAGGATCCCAGAACCGCAAAAGCCTCAGCCGAAGCCCCCGGAAGACATTGTCCGGTCAAACCACTACGACCCCGAGGAAGACGAAGAGTACTACCGGAAACAGCTCTCCTACTTCAACCGCCGAAGTTTTGAGAACAAGCCTCCCGCACACGTTCCCGCCGGCCACCTCCCGGAGCCGGCCAAGCCGGCCCACCCCCAGCATCTGCCGGGCCTTTCTGCTTACCCCGCGAAGTAAGTCGCTCCGCTGGAGCTCCCTCTGGGAGTGCGGTGCCACAGACAGAGCCATCGGCAAGCTCCGTGCGCCTTGAGGCGATGGTTTAGCGTGGGGTGCGCACCCTCAGCCTCCAGCGGTCACCCCGGGAGGCCCTGCGTCTGCCCTTGTTCTTAACCTCAGAGCAGACGCAGAAGGTTCTGCGTTAGGAGAGGTGTTACCATCGAGGTGTGAAAGGATGGCTGGACCACAAGAGTGTCAGGGAGGGAGGGAGAGGGGGGAAGAGAGAGACATCATGACGAGAGAATCATGGACCGGCTGCCTCTGCACGCCCCCTACTGGGGATGGAGCCCGCAACCCGGGCCTGTGCCCTGACGGGGAACCGGACCTCCTGGTTCCTAGGTCGACACTCCGCTTTCTTTTTGTAAGAGAGCCTTTATCCGGTACATCACAGAGGTAGAAGCAATTGCTGGAGACATGGGCTTAGGAAGCAAGTCACGGAGGCGAAGGAAGGGCCGTGGCAGCGAGGAAGCCTGTGGCAGCGGGCCGGGCGGGGCCGGGCCGGGCCGGGGAAGGGAGGGGAGGAGAAGACTGGCGCTGGAGGGAGAGCGCCTTGGTGGGGTTTTAATGACGTTGGAGTCCCTTGGCTGGAGTTGCTGAGTCAGATTGACTTTTTTCTTTCGTTTTTCCATTGCGCTTGCTTGGCCATCCTAGATTTCTTGGCTCTTACCCTAGCTATGACTACTTGAGAAGGAGCGTCAAGTGGTAAGATGGCGTCCACGTGAGGCTGTTCAGGTGTGCCTCCCTGTCCTTGGCGTCATGTGCACTTCCAGATTCGAAGCCACCTCAAAGCTCGTGTCAATGCGAGAGCAAGCTGGCGGCACCGCGTGGGAGCGAACGACCCACCGGGAGTCCGTGCGCCACTGACACGGCTGTTGTGGGTGCACATAACGCCAGTGCAGTCGGCTCTGCGAGGCGCGGACGGCGGCGTGCAGTGGTGGTCTCTGCAGGGTCTCTTCTGTGTGCATCCTCTGTGTCCGTGTGAACATGGCAGCCTGAGCAAATGCGCGTGCGCAGCACAGCCCGGCTCCAGTGAGCTAGCGGAGCAGGACCTGCCGCTCTAGCTGTTTAGAGACGGATCTGGGAGACCAGGGGCCAGGTCACAGGGAACGACGCCGGTGCCCTCGTGCCCTGCAGCGGCCACGCTCGCTCGTTTGCCTGGTGTGTCTACCCTCGCAGGCAGAGTTGTCCCTGCGACCTCTGGCCCCCGAGCCAAAGGCATCCACTGCCCGTCCTCGCTGAGGGAGGGCTGGCTCCGCCTGCACCCCGTTTCTGGGCGCACCCGCGTGGCCTTGGGTCTCAGACACGAAATTAGAAGTGAGCCTGAGCAGATTCTGGCCTGTGAATATTTTTTAAAACATTTGCAAGACGCTTTAAAATTGTGAACAGCAGCGTGAGATGGTCCGAGTGTTCCCAGAATTCCGTTTGCCTCTGGTTGCCATCGCCTGGTGTTCCCGCGGTACCTGTGTGTCTGACTCCTTGTGCTGGTGACCGGTGGGTCTGTCGCCTCTCTTGCTGGAGGAGCTACATACTCATAAGAGCACAGTGTGAGATTTCTAGATAAAAATACAGCTTAGCGACACTGGGGGAGGAGAACATGTTGTGTGTGTGAGTCCGTTTTCAGGTGGTGGCCTTGTCTTCCTCTCTTCACAGGGGCAAGTCTGCCGACGCTGATGCCTTCGGCGACAGACGCTATGACTCTGTCCAGCCCACGCCACCCCCACCCCCGCTGCCCGCCCAGTATTCCCAGCCCCCCCAGCCCGGCGCCGGCTCCTCGCTCCACGCCCACGCCAAGGGAGCCCACGGGGAAGGTAGGACATCAGAAGCTGGCAGCACCACTGGAAGAGAGCAATTCTCATAAAGTGAAAGTCTCGCTTCTAAACACATAGTTTTTCTTATTAAGAAATATGACATAGCCCAGGCGGAGTGGCTCAGTAGTTGAGCATCGACCTATATGAACTCAGGAGGTCACAGTTCCATTCCCAGTCAGGGCACACACATGGGTTGTGGGCTCCATCCCCCGTAGGGGGGCACGCAAGAAGGCAGCCGATCCATGACTCTCTCTCATCATTGACATTTCTCTCTCTCTCCCTCTTACTTCCTCTCTGAAATCAATAAAATACATATTCTTAAAGTTCTAAAAATAGCTGTGTATTTTTTTTCCAGGTAGTTCGGTGTCGTTGGATTTTCAGAATTCTTTAGTGTCCAAACCAGAGCCGCCTCCATCGCAGAACAAGCCCGTCGCTTTCAGAACGATGAGCCGCGAGGACCCTGCCCAGCCCACCTTCTACCCCCAGAAGAGCTTCCCAGAGAAGGCGCCCGTGAACGGCACGGAGCAGCCGCAGAAGACGGTCGCCCCCGCCTACAACCGCTTCACGCCCAAGCCCTACACCAGCTCCGCGCGGCCGTTTGAGCGCAAGTTTGAAAGCCCCAAATTCAGCCACAACCTTCTGCCGAGCGACACCGCACACAGGCCCGACGTGTCTTCAAAAGTCCCCGCTTCTCCCAAGACCCTGGTGAAGGCCCAGCCCCCCGAGTTTGACAGCGGCGTGGAGACCTTCTCCGTCCACGCAGAGAAGCCCCGGTACCACGTGAACAACCTCAGCGCCGGGCCCAGGGCCGTTCCCGGGAGGTAAGCGCCTCCCCCACCCCCTCCCCGCCTCGCGCTCTGCAGACGGGAGCGGGCGCTGCTCAGCAGATTTGGGACTGGACATGGTCACTTTAGCTCAGACTTGAACCTGAGTCCTGTTTTTTTGTTTTTGTTTTGTTGTTTTTTTTAAAAATATAATTCTATTTCATAGAGGAGGCAACAGGGAGAGAGAGATAGAAACATCAACGATGACAGAGAATCATTGATTGGCTGCCTCCTGCAGGCCCCCCACTGGGGATCAAGCCTGCAACCTGGGCCTGTGGCCTTGACCAGACTCCAATCTGGGAGTCCTCCAACCCACAGGCCGATGCTCTGTCCACTGAGCCACACGGGCTAAGCCTGAGCACTGTTGACCAAAACGTTGCCATGACCGCTGTCATGCAAGGGCACAAAAATCATGAAGCTGACGGTCCCCTGTGGCCAGTAGGCCTTTCCTTACCCCCCTTTTCCGGGGACTGAGGTGAGTGACACTGCTGTGTGCCCCAGGTCGCACCGCCGGGGTGTGGGGACCATAGATCCAGCCCTTCTCTTACCCGCCATGGCTTCCTGTGACCTCAGAAACAGCGGCATCCACGTTCCTCCGCCACTGTTCACTCAGCAGTGATGTTAAAAGGAACAGAGGTGGCCCTGTCTGGTTCGGCTCAGTGGATAGAGCATCAGACTGGGTTCAATTCCGGTCAAGGGCATGCAGCTCGGTTGCAGGCTCGATCCCCGGCACAGGGCTGGCGTGGGATGAGTTGTCTACAGAAAGGAAATGGGTTTCTCCAGGGAGGATCTGCTCAGGTAGCCGTGGGCGTCACGTCGGCTACTGAGAACGTTAGCCATTCAAGCAGAGCGCTCCCTGGTGGTGGGAAGGGAGAGGGTGAAGCGTGCCGGGCGGGAGGGGACTCACGCACGTCTCTGAACGCAGCCCGTCGGCAGTGGAGGAGGACAATGACGAGGACGGCCACACGGTGGTGGCCACGGCCCGGGGCGTGTTCAGCAGCAACGGCGGCGTGCTGAGCTCCATCGAGACGGGCGTCAGCATCATCATCCCCCAGGGGGCCATCCCCGAGGGCGTGGAGCAGGAGATCTACTTCAAGGTCTGCCGCGACAACAGCATCCTGCCGCCCCTGGACAAGGAGAAAGGTAACGGGCTTCTCCGCTGAGTGTCCCCCGCTCGGCTGCCCCCGCACCGGCCAGGCAGAGCTGCTCCTTCATGAGAGAGGGCCGCTGGTGTCCGGGCACCCGGTGCTGTCCCGTAGCGAGACCACGGGGCTGGGCGTCCCTCCCCCGTCTGCGGGCGGGCGGTCTTGGCCGCCTCCCACGTTTGTCTTTGAGGCGTTCCCTCTTCATCTCCAGAGGCAGGGAGGGCACGCCCCTCCACCGGGCTGTCTCTGCCTGTCACCTGGTGGAGAATGTACGCCTCGGGGGACAGGTCGCACTCCCGGCCCGGGCAAACACTCGGCAGGGAGGGCACTGCCAGGCGTCCGGTCCCGGTGTGGGGCTCCTGAAGGATCGGGTGCTGCTCTCCCTCCTTCCGGGATCTGCGGGGCCCAGTGATCAGTGCTGCGGCTCCTCTGAGAGCCTGTGAGCGGAGCTTCGCTGCCGGGCACGCCTTACTGTCCACCCTCCCCCGCAGGTGGCCACGGACTAACGCGTGGGGCCCTGCGTGAGCCCACACCACCGGTGGCATTGAGAACGCAGGCTGCAGGTCACTGTAAGACGTGCGTGCGCCCGCCTGCAGGAGCCCGGCAGTGTGGCTGCTTTGAGTTAAAGTGTGCACATGCGGGTTTCCCAGACTTAGTGTATTGATGACGTCGGCATGATTTGGGGAGACACTGGGTCTGCATGCTACTAGAACATGCAGACCCACCTGTGTGGCTTCCGCTACGTTTTCCTTCGTGCCGCTGTGGAGAGCGAAGCCATTAGCTCACCATTAACATAACTAATTGCGAGGAGAACCGGGGTGCACGCCATCTAACCTGTCCCCCACCTCCAGGCGAGACGCTGCTGAGCCCGTTGGTGATGTGCGGGCCCCATGGCCTCAAGTTCCTGAAGCCCGTGGAGCTGCGCCTGCCACACTGTGCGTCCATGACTCCTGACGGTTGGTCTTTTGCTCTAAAATCATCCGACTCCTCGTCGGGTATGCTCCTTCACTCTGTCCTTTGGGGCTTTGGGACTGTCATTGATTAACCTCGGGCGGCATTGATGAGTGAACGGACGTAGAGCGTGTCTGCCTTTAACCGGTGATGATTGGCTGTTTGTTGGTGTGCAACACAACGACGTCTCTGTCAAAGGGTTAGGACGGGGCCTGGCCCGCAGCGCGGCTGCTGGAGCTCATCCTTTGAACTCCGGGCTGCAGGTTTGAGCCCGGTCAGGGCACGTGTAGGAAGCACCGGAGAAGCTGGACTCAGTGGGACAGCAAATCAATCAACCTCTCTCTCACTTTCTCTCCTCTCCCCGTTCCTCTCTCTCTAAAAAGTAAATACATACATACATAAGTAAGTAAGTAATTTTTTAAGGTGCCATGGGAGAATTGATGCTATCTCACATATGCAGGCATCTTCACCTTCTTACTAAAATGATTTGGCTCCTTTATTTGATTTCCATTTCGGGTCACTGTTCTTCAGTTTTCAATCCTCAACGCCTGTGCAATGAACTGGAAAGACAAGACCTTCCGCTGGGGTCACACGTGGCTGTGGCTTTCAGTGTGAACGTCTGTCTCTGCTGCTGCACACAACACTCGAGTGGATTTGCGTCACGGAGCTCATTGCAAAGCTTCCATTGTGCTTTCACGTTTCTCACTTCCCCGGGTGACTGGTCAGTTACCAGTTGGAACTCGGTGTGTTTGGGGGTTTAGTCACTTTCCTTGATACTGCTCTAGGAAAATACGAATACGTAGTCCTGCTTCTGAATTGTTGGTAAATCTGGTGAGCATGATGCAGTATTACATTGAAGTAGTTTCATTGCCAGCTTTACCCAGGGGCCGGATAAGTTTCCAGGGAATGAGTAAAAATGATTTACGTAAATGTTAAAGGCACGCTTTAAAAGGAAATGCCCGCTGCGTTTTGAAGTTACTGATTACATGTTCCTACAGCTAATACCTCTTTAAAGTATGACGCTTTGTGAAACACTGTGTAATAGGAAGCGAGCATTCTCGTGATCCGTCCGCAATGTGTTCATTATCATAGTTTCGGGTTGTAATCTAATGGGTCAGCATTCCTATCCCTTACCGTGTGGTGACCCCACCGACGCGAGTCGTCGTCTAGTGTGGGTGTACATGCAGCGTGGTAAGGACGTAGAAGGAAATTGTATGTAAACGTGTGTGTGTGTGTTGGCCTGTGGTTGCAGAGCGTGGTGGCCAGGGACTGCAGGTGACGTGAGCTTGCTTCCCTCACAGGTGACCCCAAGACCTGGCAGAACAAGTGTCTTCCTGGAGACCCCAACTACCTGGTGGGAGCCAACTGCGTGTCCGTCCTCATCGACCACTTCTGAGTCCGGAGCGGACCTCGCCGTCCCGTGCGCCCGGGCGGGACTCCTCCTTCGAAACAGAACCACTCACTTTTCCACGTCCCGAGTCGATGCTGCGTGGCTGGTGCTCAGCGCTTTGTCTGAACTGGAGCCTCGAGGGCGCCCTCCTGTGCCGTGGGCAGGAGACGCCGCGCAGGGCGGGCTGTGCGGGAGGAGCGTGGCCTCGCGAGGGCTCACGGACGATGGCTTCGTGACGATGATTGTGCTTCCTGTGGTCACTGCTTCACTTCACACACTGGTTTCCGTTAAAATGCCAGCCAGGAGAGGGAGGCATCCGTTCTCTTCTTTTCAAAGTACCTGTTCCACTCGCCAGGGGCCCTGGCCTGGTGCACACGTTATGTTATTATGCATGGGGTAACACGCACACCGCCAGATGCACCCGGGACACAGCCGTGTGGTGGACGGCACAGAGGACAGCCAGCAATGGATCGCTCGGGGGCGCAGGGTCCGCGAAGACGCTGACTGTCCTGGAAACATGCTTCTTGGGAAGGGCACAGAGCACGTGCCTGTGCCGGGCCTCTGGATCTCGAATTAACCACGTCACCAGACACACTAACCAGCAGGAATGCCTTACCTCCTGTTCCTACGCCGCCGGTCGTCTCTGTAGCTAGGTCCCCCTCCATGGCCTCTGTGCGCTCCGGACCCCGAATCATGCAGCAGGTCGAGCAGATGGTGGCTGGGGGTCCCGGCGTGCGGTCACCCAGAAGGAATGATGGTGTGATTTGGGGGTTTGGGGGCAAGGGGCAGTGGTGGCTTTGTTTCTTGTTTCTCGTTTTTTCTTTCTGGCTATGCATTCGAAGATTTTGATGTTTTAAGGATGCTTGTACATAACGCGTGCATACCACTTTTGTTCTTGATTTGTACATTAACTTTTATAAACTTTCCCTTTTTTATACATAAACAAAACCAAGTTTCTTAAGGCTACCTT
>PVJN01046164.1:0-16563 GCA_004026805.1 Lasiurus borealis
AGGGTGATTGACCAATGGGCCACACCCCCGATTGGGTGGGTGGGGGAATGATTGGGGGTGGGGCTAACTATGGGGAGGAGGTGTAGGCTGGCTGGCCCTGCTCCTGAATGGGGTGGGGGAAGCTGATTGGGGGTCAGCAACTGGGGGAGGGTTGGTGAAAGGTTGGCCAGCCAGCCCCACTCCAGATTGGTGTGGAGGGCGATCAGGGGCAGAGCTGGATGAGGGGAGGAGCTTTAAGCCATTCAGGATGGTGGGGGCTGATAGGGGTGGGATAGGCCTTGGGGAGGGTCTGCGGGCCAATAGGTCCCGCCACCAAATGGTGGGGACCAATTAGGGGCCAGGGGCCCTGGAAAGGGACCATGGATGATTGGCCAGCCAGATCTGACCTTGATCAGAGTGTGTGGAGGGATATCTGGAAAGGGTCTGGCTGGGGGGAGGGACCAATCAGGGTGGTGGGAGCCAATTGCAGGTGGGGCCGACCAGGGGGAGGAACTTCAGGAGGTTAGCTGGCTGGCTCCATCCCCAGATCACTGTTTCGCTGGCTGCAGTAGGCATCAGAGCAAACGGTTGTTCCAGTTGTTATGGTGTTCTGGTTGTTGGTTTTTATATATATACTAGTAGTCCTGTGTACAAATCTATGTCCCAGGAGCTTGCTGCCATCCTCCAGTAGCTCTATGCCTGCTGCCTGCCCTCCTGTAGCTCCTTCTGCCCCCTGCCACCACCCTCATAGCTTGCTGCCCTGCCCCTTCCTGTAGTTCTCCACCACGTGCTTATAGCTTGCTGCCCTACCTTCCTACTGATGTGTGATCCAGTTGTTACACCTTCAGTCACTATGCTTCACGGCATAACCACCATTTGCATATTACATGTTTATTATAAAGGACAAACTAGAGGTTCATTATGCATGAAATTGTGTGGGAGTAGCTCACCTCCATGCCATGCAAGACGTGGGCCCCGCTCGTCACATGAGCCATGGGCCCCACCACGCCGCACAGGCTATGAGCTCTGCCTCGCTGCGTAAGTCCTGTCGTGCCGCAAGCCCCACTTGGCTGCCGTGAGCGGCTCATGGGTCGGAGGAGGGACCGAGAGGTGCTCCATGCACCTCCGTGTGACCAGTCATTTGGTCGCTTCTGCTTGCCTCAGCTGACTGCCCCGCCCATCGCCCAGGTAGCTGTGCCATGCTCTCTGCCATTCATAACTTTCCCCTACTAGTAGCTTGCACCCCACCCTGACCGCAGCTGCTCATTTGGTCAGTAAGGTGTTATGGCCATGGGTCTTTTATAATATAGACAGCTAACAAGAGATACCTATATTGCCATTCAAAGAACATGAAAGAAGATAATTATAATTGAGGGGATACCAACTCTATGCCTTGCAAGGTGATTTTGTTTATTATCTCAATTATCAGGCCAACCTTTACTCATTATACAGTAAGAAAAAAACTCATAGTTAACTCAACCCCTCCTGGCCCCAAATCCTTCATTGCTAGACTTTCACTCTTATCTTGCTTCATAATTTTTGGTAAATTTTATCTCTTCCCAGTAAACTAAAAATAGAACTGATGAAACAAAAAACCTCCCTGAAGGAAATTTCAGTTAAGTAAAGGTTGGATTAAAAAATAATGAGTTACGGCCCTTGCTGGTTTGGCACAAGGATAGAATGTCAGGCTATGGAACAAAGGGTCTCTGGTTCGATTCCAGTCAAGGGCAGGTATCTTGGAGGCAGGTTCCTCCCTGGCCCTGCAAGAGGCAACCAATCGACTGAGACCGGTTTGGCTCAGTGGATAGAGCGTCGGCCTGCGGACTGAAAGGTCCCAGGTTCCATTCCGGTCAGGGGCATGTAACCTTGCTTGCGGGCACATCTCCAGTGTGGGGTGTGCAGGAGGCGGCTGATTGATGGCTCTCTCTCATCATCAATGTTTCTGACTTTCTATCCCTCTCCCTTCCTCTCTGTGAAAAATCAATAAAAAATATATTTAAAAAAATAAAAATAAATAAAAAGAGGCAATCAATTGATGTGTTTCTATCTTCCCCCTTTTTTTATTCTATGGAAAAATATCCTCAGATGAAATTAACAACCACAAAAAAAAGTTATGAGTGTCAACTTCCCCACAAAATCCTGTAACTACAGCCACATATACCCCCTGAGGGCAGAATACAGTTGCTAACGGAATGTATATGAATTATAACACATAATTATAACACAGAAGAAATTCTTTGCAAACTAAGGTCTGTGTTGATCTGAGAAATAAAAGATATGGTTACCTTTTTTATATGTCCCATCCACTCCTTTGCCCATCTTATCTTTGCTGCTTACATCCCCCTCCATGTAGGGAAAAACTCTGGCCTGGTGAGTCCAGAGATAGTCATTAGACCCAAAGAAGAGCACAGGGAACTCGCCCACGTCATGTCTCATCTTATCAATGTTGGAAGGTACAGCTCGAGGATGGCAGATCTCAGCTGGCCACCACCTGGGAAAGGAAAAAACAAAAAAGGAAAACTACAATACTGCAAGGCACTAGGAAGATAACCTACTTTTTAGGACAGAAATAAGGAATAGCAATGTCTACCTATCCACATTAAAGTCTGATTTGAGCATTCTTACAGTCAAACTAGAGAAAAACCAAGTAGTATGTGCCAAAAGCCTGAGAACACCTAACTGCACAAATGTGCTTCCAAACACAGACACACTCCCTTATACTCATTCTACTTCATGGATTATATAATAGGAAATAATTAGAAATATGAACAAAGCTTTATAGAATTATCATCTAGAAGAATGAAAACTTGGAAACAACCAAAATATTCAACGTTAAGGGAATGACACAACTATAGTATACTGAAAAAGGATAGAAAAATGACATCAAGAAATCTGTCCCCCACCCCCACAACTATCTTAGGAAGACAATTTGACATTAGCTATTAAAGCTAGAAACCCCTACCATGTTATTCTATCCTGAGAATGCCCCCACAGAAGCTCCTGTGCATGTACACTAACATAGTAACAAAATGTTCATAGTGCAAACAAGAGAACTGTATGACTATGTTGTATGAAGGAACTAGAGTACTGTGCTAATAACAAATCTCAAGAAAATAGTGAATGAAAAAAGCAAGTTTCAGGAAAATATAAATATTCTTTTACATAAAGACCTAAAACATGCCAAATAAAATATACATATGGCAAATCTATATAGCAAGGCAAAGGAATAAAAAAATACAAAGTGCAATATGTGGTTATCTCTGTGGGTAGGGAGAGAATGAATTCGGAGAGGAAGACTCAAAAGCACTAGTAATGAACTTTTTGTTTAACTAGGAGGTACATACATAGGTATGCCTTTTGTTATTCTTTAAAGTCATGCTTATTACAATATCCTTGTGTACATTCAATCATCAATAAAAATAATTTTAAAAAGAAAAAGCAAGACACAAAAACTGAGGTCCTAGCCAGTTTGGCTCAGTGGATAGAGCGCTGGCCTACAGACTGAAGGGTCCCAGGTTTGATTCTGGTAGAAGACACATGCCTGGGTTGCAGATCTGCTCCCTAGTAGAAGGCGTACAACAGGCAGCTAATCAATGATTCTCTCTCATCATTGATATTTTAATTTCTCTCTACCTCTCCCTTTCTGTCTAAAATCAATAAAAATATATTTTAAAAAACTCCCACAAAAACTGCATATAAACTATAAGGCCAATTATTTTGAGGATGTATGTACTGGTGTATCTGCAAATAAATATACCAAAATGTTAGCAATGTATCTTCCTTATTTACAAAGTTTACGTGTTTGTTTTCTTTAATGAATTTCCTACGGAAAATAATCTACTTAATAGAAGCCCAGTGCACGTGCACGGGTGGGGTCCCTCGGCCTGGCCTGTGCAGATCAGGCTGAAACTGGCTCTGCAACAACCCTCAAGGGGTCCTGGATTGCAAAAGGGCACAGGCCAGGCCAAAGGACCCTACTGGTACATAATCTGGGTGGGGAGGGACCATGGGAGGACTCCAAGTCATGTCTGGCCCATCTTATCCAATCCTGATCAGCCGGCCCCAGCAGCAAGCCAACCTACAGGACAGCGCATCTGCCCCTGGTGGTCAGTGCATGTCATGGTGATTGCTCGAATGGTCAAAAACTTAGCGTATTAAGCTTTTATTATATAGGATTCTGAAGACTACAACATATATTCAGATTTTTCTTTCCTAATGGAAAAATGTTTATTTTTTATTTTTTTTTCCTAATGGAAGATTAATGGGGAGGCCTTGTTTAACCAGGGAGATCATTAACAAATATTATGGCCTGCCCTAGACGATTAGGCTCAGAGGATAGAGCATTGGCCTCATACTAAAAGGTCCTGGGTTGCAGGCTCGGATCCCGAGCCCTGGTTGGGGTATATGTGGAAGATGATCAATCAATGTGTGTCCTCACATTGATGCTTCTATTTTTCTGATTCTCTCCATACCTTTCACTCTCTATAAAAATCAGGATTAACCAACATATATATATATTAAGGTCCTGGCTGGTGTGGCTTAATAGGCTTGGCATAATCCTATGCACCAAGAGGTTGCCAGTTGGATCACCTGAGAGGCAACCGGGGGCTGGCATGTAGAAGGTAGTAGGTCCATGTTGCATTTCTCTCTCTCTAAATATCAACAAACTATTTCTTAAAAGGCACAAAAACTATGGGAATGGATTTTTAAGAAAGTGCGGGAGAAATGGATTAGTAGTGGAAAGAAATGTGGGAAAATAATATGTGTGTGTGTGTGTGTATATATATATATATGTTGTATGTATATATATAAATACATATATACAAAAGTGAAGGGGAAGGGCAGGAAGAGATTAACCAAAGATCTTATATGCATACTAGTGGCCCTGTGCAAGAATTCATGCACAAGTAGTTCACTGACCCTTGCCTCAGCTGACGGCCCTACCCACTGATGCTGTAACTCGTAACACACTACCCCACCCTCCTGTAGCTCTCCGCTGCCCATAGCTTGTAACTGCTCCTGCTCTCCTGGTGGCAGGTTGTTACGAGTCACAGCGTAATGAACACTGCATATTGCCTCTTATTATATAGTAATAGAGGGCCAGTGCACGAAATTCATGCATAGGGAGGAGGGTGTCCTTCAGCCCAACCTGCTCCCTCTCCAATCTGGAACCCTTTGAGAGATGTCCAACTGCCCAATTAGGCACAATCCAGGTAGGATCGGGTCTAAATGGGCAGTCAGACATCCCTCTCACAATCCAGGACTGCTGGCTCCCAACTGCTCGCCTGCCTGCCTTCCTGATTGCCCCTAACCACTTCTGCCTGCCAGCCTGATCACCCCATACCCACTCCCCTGCCAGCCTGCCTGATGCCTAATTGCTCCTCTGCCAGCTTGTTTGCCCCAACCTGCCATCCCCTGTGGGCCTGGTCACCCCTAACTGCCCTTCCCTGCAGGCCTGGGTGCCCCCTAACTACCCTCCCCTGCTGGCCTTCTTGTGGTGGTCAACTTGTGTCCACATGGGGGCAGAATCTTTTAACCATATGGGAACAGTCATCTTGTGTGTTGGAGTGATGGTCAATCTGCATATTTCTCTTTTATTAGATAGGGTGGAAGCCCGGTGCAGAGGTGGGGGCCAGCTGGTTTGCCATGAAGGGTGTCCTAGATCAGGGTGGGTGTTCCCTTGGGGCATGAGGTAGCCTGGGCAAGGAGCCTGTGGTGGTTTGCAGGCTGGCCACGCCCCCTGGTGACCTAAGCAGAGGCCCTGGTACCTGGGATGTACAGTATATCTTTTACAATTGAAATTTTGTAGCCTGAAGCAAGCCAAGCCTTCTGCTTTAACAGCTATTATTAAAACTTTGTTGCCTTAAGCACCAGCCAGGGTTTGTGGAAACTTTGGCTTCCTCCCATCACAAAGGGCAATCCAATCCTCCCTCCTGATCTCTCTGTGGCTATAGTCATCTTGGTTGGGTTAATTTGCATACTCACTTTGATTGGCTGGTGAGCATGGCTTGTGATTACTCTTTTATTAGATAGAATGAGAGGATCGGTGCATGGTTTTAGTGGCGTCCCTTGGCGTGGACTGTGGGGAACCAGCCAAAACTGGCTCTTCAACATTCCCCGAGGGGTTCCAGATTGTGAGAGGGCACAGGCCAAGGGACCCCACTGATGCACAAATCTATGCACCAGGCATCTAGAGTGTGTGTGTGTGTGTGTGTGAGCATGCGTGTGTGTGAAACACTGCATCTAAGAGATCCCAAGAAACCTGATGATAAAAGAAATGATTGCCTGTCTCCTTCATTCTTACTCACCTATAGCGTCCAACCTTTACCCAGACAATTTCCCTGTAATGTGGTTTTTTGCCTGCCTTACAGTCATTGCAATACCAATTTCCTTCAGGGATATCAATGTTCAGGCATTCCCGATGAAAAGCAGCAGGGCAAGAATCACAGCATAGAAGGCTGCCTCCTGTAAAAATGAAAAAAATTTGTAACTCAGAATTACAAGGCTACATATAAAGACCCAGATAAAAGAGCTTTTGCTCACCAATTGGCTCACTTAGCCAATTATTTCTCTCTCAGCCAAGTGCCTAGTAATTTAATTAGTTACTCAGAGAGACTTTCCTACAAGGGTGCTCCCTTTCCAATATTCCTGACCACAACCCTATAGGTTAGTTATGTTAACAGCAAATAAACATGAGATCTTATTGGCAAAATTAAGTTAAGGCAAACATCTAAAAGTCATATGTATATATACACACCTACATACATTTCTTTTTCACTAAAAGGCAAAACACAAAAGAGAGTATCAATGAGAAACAATTATCAGTATATAAAAAAGTATACACAAGCTTCAACTGAAGTTAGATCTAAGCTCTAAGATCATATAGCCTTGGGGAATTCACTTCACTTTTCTTTCTTTTTTGTCCTCCTCCCGCCTTTATTAATTTATTGGACTAATACTGGTTAACAAAATTATATAGGTTTCAGATGCACAATTCTACAACACATCATTTATCCATTTTATTGTGTGTTAACCATCCCAAGGCCTGTTTTTATTGGGAATTCACTTTTTTTGTTGAGCTGTAATTCCTTCAATGGTAAAGTGTTTTCTACAATGAACAATAAATCAGCATATCTGTTTGAGTTGTAAGCAAGTGATTAAATTGCCTAATAGTGCCTGACTTTTAAAATTGCTTTTTATTTATTTATTTTTTATGTGTGGCACTCTTATGATATCTACGGCAGCTTTTTAAAATCACATTTATAAGTACACAAATGTAATACCTAAGATAAAAAGGATATAGATTATGATAACACACAATGATCAAAAACAATAGAACACAGAATAAAATATGATCAAAATATTAGAGTAAGAGATTAGAGTTATTTCTAATAACTCTACTTCTTTGTAATGTATAAATAAGAAGAACTAGCAGTAGCACTGGTGATAAAAAGCACAGCTAGTAATATAGTTTATTGCATAAACTTCAGTTACATATAAGTTGCCCCCCTCGCCAATCAAGTTTTCAGACAATGTTTATTATATGTATTGCAGTGACAATAAATTTTTACTTCTTAAGGATTTTCACTCAAAATGACTCAATTTAAATACTTGAATCTGAAATCTATAGATAAAAGAATTTCAACCTGGCTAGTGTGGTTCAGTGGTTGAGCACTGACCTATGAAGCAGGAAGTCACAGTTTGGGGCAGAAGGCAGCCAATGAATGATTCTTTCTCATAATTGATGTTTCTATCTCTCTCTCTCCCCCACTCTCCCTTCCTCTCTGTAATCAATAAAAATAAGACAAAATAAAAGCGCCTTACTTATGCCAGAAATGAGCATGACTCAAACATGCCAGACTCAAACATGAACCTCTTAAGTTTCACCCTAAGGAATTAGTGAGGGGTAAAACCTTAGCAAGGTATAATATATCCACATCCATCGTAGTCTCACTGTGCCTCCTTTACCTCGTAAAATCCTACCAGAAACTTAATTTTGTGACACTATTCTTGTACCTTTTCCACCTGTGTTATTTTCCTTTTCTCAATAACCTAAAGCAGGATCTTAAAACAAGCTTTAGGGTATTTGTTTTGTTGGGGACAGGTACATGTGCTTAAGACCCAACTCTGCTTCAATTACAGAAGTTACCCTTTTATCTGTGTTGTTTACGGGAGTTGAAATTCAGAGTGAGATATCATTTGGAAAAGTCTGTTGCTACAAAATAAGTTTGAATAACTTGTTTACTCAATATATATAGCCTGTACTCTATGCTCTGAAACTCACTTATTCTTATACATTTTGGGGGTTAGTGAAACAATTTTAGCTGGGGACATTTAGAATGACATAGTCACATAAGTTTAACTGCCTTAATAATATAATACCTTCTACAACATTCCTATCTATGTTTTGTTATCTGCTGAGTCACAATACTGCCAACTAAATGGACTGAACAGAAAAACTTTCCTTTTGCCAATATGTCATTCATGACACACTAGAAATATTTCACATATAATAAGTTATCTGAATTAGATGTTCAAAGAAGGATATTACATAAGATATCTGGACACAAAAAAAATACCCAATGAAAACAGCCAAAGGTCAAAGCTGAGAGGAATTAATTGGCAAGCACATCAGCTTTGCAGGAAGGACATAATGGAATATGAGGAAAGAAATAAGCAGGACAGAAGAGGAAAAACTCACGAACCATCAAAGGATACAAAATATGAAAAAGTACCATTTGGTGAAAGAGGGTAAAAAAAAATTTAAACAATGCTGAATTCTAGGAATGGATTTCCTTCAGTCTTTCCTATATATGGGTAATCTTAGTTAAATCAGAAGTTCTTAAGCTTTTTTTGCATCAGCTCACTAATTTTTTATTTTGGAAAATACATAAAGTAGATAAAATGTTATTTATGTTAATATATTTGTTATTAAAAATGAATTATAAATATTAAATTTTTTTATTTCAGTTTCTGTTTGGTAAATATCAATAGTTTTAGCCTTTAGGAATCTCCCTTGTTTTTATTAGTATGAGGTGCTGATGCAAAAAAAGCTTGAGAACTTCTGATTTAACTAAGATTATCTTGGTGTTCGAGCACTGGGAAAGAATAAAGTCTTAGAAAAAAATTTCTTTTTTTTTTACGCATATATAGGAAAGACTGAAGGTGTTATCCAAAGTATTGGGACAATATGCTAGATTGTTAAATTGGAAGGAAATCCATTCCTAGAATTCAGCATTGTTTAAATTTTTTTTTTATCCCTTTTCACCAAATGGTACTTTTTCATATTTTGTATCCTTTGATGGTTCGTGAGTTTTTCCTCTTCTGTCTTCCTGCCTTTCTCCTGTGTACTGCCAGCACAGTCCTCCTGCCTACTTCCCATCTATCTACTCAGATTAATCCTGCTTATTTCTTTCCTCATATTCCTTCTTTGGTACTATGCACTTCAACTTCAAAGGATAGAATTTAGTTGCAATAGCAAATCTAAAATCATATCAATAAACTTTTAGTACTAGTACACTAAAATCCATCGATCTATCTTATCCTTTGAATGGATCTTTTATATATGCCTGTTTTTTGTGTTTTTTTTTTAAAATATATTGTATTGATTTTTCACAGAGAGGAAGGGAAAGTCAGAAACATCGATGAGAGAGACATCAATCAGCCGCCTCCTGCACGCCCCCTACTGGAGATGTGCCCACAAGCAAGGTACATGCCCCTGACTGGAATCAAACCTGGGACGTTTCAGTCTGCAGGTCGACGCTCTGTCCACTGAGCCAAACCGGTCTCAGCATATGCCTGTTTTTTTAACATCACACATTGATTATATGAAAACTGTTGGTTTGCTGAATCCAGCTAGATCTTCCCCAAATTGTTCTTTTTCATTATGTAATAATAGTAAAAGGTCACATTTTGCTAATATCACCATGATTTCATCAGGAAATACTAGGAAGCTGTTAAGCTTAGAGTGGTAGTTCCCCAAAATTCTAATTTTTACTTAAGGGTTCAAATTTTATGATTGGCAACAATTTCTGTCAGTTGTTTTTCTTTAATTGGCAGACTTGCTTTCATCCATTTTCAAGAAAATGTCTGACAAATAAATATGAAAGTATGAAAAGTCATGGTCAGTCTAATACAACTAAAAATGGGTTTCTATGAATAAGGCAGCTACTTCAGATTGGTATCCTAATTGCATGACTGCTTTTACTTAGACCATTAGTAAGAAACATTTGTACTTCTCATTTTATCACAAAGAATATTACAGCAATACCAGTTGAAGGTTGAGATTTAATAAAATAAATATAGTTTACTTTTAATTAAGGATAGTTTTAAGAGAAACCAAGATGGTTGCATAGGTGAACACCTAGAATGCTCCCTTGCACAACAATTTCAAAACTACAACTAGAAGATAGAAGAGACATCATCCAGAACTACAGGAAAGCTGGCTGAGTGGAAATTCTACAATTAGAAGGAAAGAGAGGGGCTCACAGAGACTCAGAAGAGCTGCAAAAAGCTGAGGTACAGAGACACGCGTATGGAGGGATTGGGGCGGCAGAGTGCCTGGCTGGCTTCCTCTGGCAGGAGGGAGACGGACACTCCCAACTGCACTGAACCCCTTATCCTACTACACTGAACCCCAGTTCTGGGTGAGATTCATACAGGGGGAGTCTGGACTGTCGTGAAAAAGAGAGGAATACATGGAGAATTGGTGGAGCCACAAAAAGGCCGAAGTCTGGGGACGTGCACACCACTGCATACAGAGAGGATGGACTGCTGATTGTGCCACTGGCTTTCTCTAGTGTGTGGGAGACAGAGCCTCCCAACTGAGCTGAACTCCACTTCTGACTGCACTGAACCCCAGATCCTGGGGACCCAGACCACAAGGGAACTGGAAAGGCAGAGGTCTAGAAGCACGCGCATGTGCGAACAGAGAGGGCTGCAGCATTTACTAAGAGACAATTGAGACCCAGGGGATGTGTAGGGCGGGGTTGACTGGAAGCCAAGCCTGTCTGCTCAGCCCTGAGACTCCACTCCATCCAAGACAGAAGCTCCCAACTGCACTGAAATCCAGGTTTCAGGCGAGACCCAGACTCATACAGGTCCCCGGAGCACCCAGAAAGGCAGAGATCTGGAAGCACAAATTCCTGCGCACAGAGAGGGCTTGCAGAGATTACCAAGGGACACTGAGACCCAAGACTCCATCCCATCCAAGCCTAGCACAGAGGTTTTTGCAGGCTTGCAAGTCTTAAGGCAGAGTCCAGCACAGAAGTTCTCCCGACATTGACACAGCTGATCCTAACAACCAATTGGCTTGGAGGTAAATTCCCCCCAGTGATACCAACAACAATCAAGACTTAACTACAACAAGTCTGTACACCAGTCCACAAAGGGGTCCAAGAGAATCCACCACAGGTAACTGGGGAGCTGGAGTTACTGGGCTATATAGGACACCTAGCACAAAAACCTATTCTACTAACTCAGGGAATCAGCCAAAATGTGGAGACAAAGAAACAGATCACAAACAAAAGAAATGGAGGAAAACAAACAATAAGATATAGAGTTCAAAACCACAGTTGTAAGGTTTTTCAAGAATATCCTAGAAAAAATGGATAAACTTAGTGAGACCCAAGAGGAGATGAAAAAGGATCAACTAGAAATTAAACATACACTGACTGAAGTAAAAAATATTATACAGAAACCTAATAGCAGACTAGAGGAACGTAAGAATCAAGTCAAAGATTTGAAATACAAAGAAGCAGAAAGCACTCCACTGGAAAAGCAAAAAGCAAAAAGAATCCAAAAATGTGAAGATAGTGTAAAGAACCGTTAGGACAACTTCAAGCATACCAACATCCGAATTATGGGGGTGCCAGAAAAAGAGAGAGACCAAGATACTGAAAACCTATTAAAATATATATTTTATTGATTTTTACAGAGAGGAAGGGAGAGGGACAGAGAGTCAGAAACATCTATGAGAGAGAGACATCGATCAGCTGCCTCCTGCACGCCCCCTACTGGGGATGTGCCCGCAACCAAGGTACATGCCCTTGACCAGAATCGAACCTGGGACCTTTCAATCCGCAGGCGGATGCTCCATCCACTGAGCCAAGCTGGTAAGGGCCTGAAAACCTATTAGAAGAAATAATAACTGAAAACTTCCCCCACCTGGTGAAAGAAATAGACTTACAAGTCCAGGAAGCACACAGAACCCCAAACAAAAGGAATTGAAAGAAGAATACACCAAGACACATCATAATTAAAATACCAAGAGCAAAAGACAAAGAGAAAATATTAAAAACAGCAAGAGAAAAACAGTTAATTACCTACAAGGGAGCACTCATACGACTGTCAGCTGATTTCTCTTCAGAAACTATGCAGGCCAGACAGGAGTGGCAAGAAATATTCAACGTGATGAATAGCAAGAACCTACAGTCAAGGCTACTCTATCCAGCAAAGCTATCATTCAGAATTGAAGGGCAGATAAAGAGCTTCGCAGATAAATGCATGTCTATCAACAAGTGAATCTAAAGATTAAGTGAATTAAAAATTTGATGAACAGAATAAACTGGTGAATATAATAGAATCAGGAGCACAGAAAGGGAATGGACTGATAATTCTCAGGGGGAAAAAGGGTAAAGGGTGTGCAGGGAGAGACTGGACAAAAGTCATACACCTATGGATGAGGTTAACAAGAGAGAGGTAAGGGTAGAGGGAGGGGTGGGAGCCAGGTGGAGAGGAGCTCTGGAGGGAAAAAAGAGAAACAAATGTAATAATCTGAATAATAAAGAATTAATTTAAAAAACAAAACAAAACCAAAAAAACCCCTAGTCTTGGCCAGGTGGTTCAGTTGGAGTGTTGTCCACACACCTAAAGATTGCAAAAGTTAGATCCTTGGTTAGGGCTTGTTCAAGAAGCAACCAAACCAATCAAAGTTTCTCTCTCAAATCGATGGTTCTCCCCTCATCCCCTTCATCTCTCTCTAAAAAAATCAGTAAAGACATATCCTAAAGTGAGAATTTCTAAAAACTTATTTTTTTAAGTCTATTGCAGAAACCATTTCATCTTCCCAAGTTCAAGAAACATGAAAAAGTTGGAGCTTGCACTTCTGCATCCCAGATACATATTTACATTCTAAGGGGAGAATTAGAGAATGTTATATTTACATACTATTAAATACCAAAATTCTATCTTTAACTTTAAACAAAAGAAAGGTGATTAGTAATAGGCAGCAGTGTTCACAAGACAGTTTTATATTATAAGAACAAAAAAGAATGTATGATTCATAGTTTTTAATACAGGACAGTAACAAAGCTAACACAGTCCTCTCTTTGTGTATTAAAACATTGCTAACTACAAGAAAGCTTTACTTTCTACACATATAACTGCACTTAATATTTTACTTTACTTATTTATATATTAACAACATAGTCTGAGGATACCAAATAAGTCTTGATGCAAACCCTAATCAATAGGTGAAGTTTTGTCATGGAGATAAATCTTGAGAGCAAAAGAAAAATTCTACTTCTTTGTTGGCTTTAGCACTATTTTTGCTGTTTAATCTCCCCTGAGGACATTCTTTCTGTTGTTTTTTGTAGAGTGTGGGAGGGAAGGAGAGGGGAAAGAGAGAGAGAAATGTTGATGTAAGAGAGACACATCCATTGGTTGGCTCCCCACATGCGCCCCAAAATAGGGACCAGGGATTGAATCTGCAACCCAGGTTTGTGCCCTTGGCTGGGAATCAAACCAGAGACTCTTGGGTATGCCAGCTGGCATTCTAACCAATGAACGACAATGGCCAGGGCAGCACTATTTAGTATACCCAAATTCCTCAAAGATGATGCTCGTTAAATTACACATGTTCCTTGTTCTTTTTTTATAAATTAGTCCATCAACATGTTTATAACTAGCCAAGTTTTCATAAAATTGGATCACCAATCCTCCTATATAATAAAAGTCAAATATGCAAATTATTCCCTTGGGCGGTCATCCTACCGAGAGTTCGACAGCTCACTATGACATGCACTGACCATCAGGGGGTGGCACGGAACATGGCAAGTGCAAGCAGGGGTCCAATTGCTGCCCGACTCCCAGGAGCTGAGAGAGCCAGGCAGAGGACCTGGCTCTGATCAATCTTACTGCAGGCAGGATGGTGTAGCAGGTCAGGGGGTGAGGGGTGTCAAGCCAAGGTGGGCCTGTGGGGCTGCGAGGCTGGAGGCATGAACTGGGGCCTGATCTCTGTAGGCCACCCTAAGGGACCCTAGCCGTGCACCAATTCATGTACTGGGTCTCTAGTAAGTAGATATTTAAAAAAATGTAGTTAAGAAAATTGTTGCCAAAAAGTTACTAATCAACAAAATTTAGTCAATTTAAAAAAGAATCATAAGCTGAGACCGGTTTGGCTCAGTGGATAGAGCGTTGGCCTGCGGACGAAAAGGTCCCAGGTTCGATTCCGGTCAAGGGCACGTACATTGGTTGCAGGCACATCCCCAGTAGGGGGCGTGCAGGAGGCGGCTGATTGATGTCTCTCTCTCATTGATGTTTCTAGCTTTCTATCCCTCTCCCTTCAACTCTGTGGGAAAAAAAAAAAAAAGAATCATAAAATTGGATAAAAAAACTGGTGCCATCTTCAACACTAGAAGACAGTGGAGCAATGTCCACTAGTGGAACACACTAGTCTTAAAACACACACACACACACACACACACACACACACACACACACACATAGCCTAAATATTTATAATAAGGCAGTATGTGCTTCTAGTACACATGTAAATGCAACCACATATAGAGAATTATAGCACCTGTGAGTGTTTCTTACACATTCAGAAAATCAAGAGAAAAATTCAGAACAATAATTACCACAGTAAAGTGGACCAGCAATGAATACTAAATTCTTCACTTAACTAGCAAAAATCAGAAAAGGAAACTATATAAGGATAATACTCTACCCTAAAAGAGAAATATTTTTAAACTGAATATATATAAAAAGATATAAAATTACTTTTTCCTTCACTTTATAAGACCTTTTAGTTACATATTAATATCCGTAATAGTAGGGAAATTCATAAATTTCTCTACTTCCCCTTTGTTTCTTCCATTTAAATTCATGTAAAATTTAAAAGAACACAGTTATACCATATCATCTTCTAGAATTGCTTCTATCCAGTTATATGTTCATATCTGGAGTAATATCACTTAATATTAAACAATGGTTTTTCTTCTGATGGTGAAACGCAGGTGGTTTGGGGTTTGTTTTTTCATTTTTTTTTCTTTTCCTCTTTTTAATTTTCCAGCTTTATTGAGATATAGTTTACATATAACATTTAATAAGTTTAAAGTGTACAGCATAATGACCTATATATGTATATGTGAAAAGATTACCACAATAAGGTTAGATAAAACATTCATCATATCAGTTAAATTTTTTTTTTGGTGGTGGTGAACTTTTAAGATCTATTATCTTAACTTTCAAATATATAATACAGTATTGTTAACTATAGTCCTCATGCTTTTCATTATATCCCCACAAGTTATTTGTACTATAATTGGAAGTTTGTACCATTTGACAACATCACCTCATTTTCCAAGAGTGATTCTTTCTCCTGTCTTTTTCTTTAGTGCTTTACTTTTTATGACATTTTCATAAAAATTAAGTCATTATTCAAATAAAAACAAAACCTCTTCTTATTGTTGAACAAAACCAAGTTTGAAAGTTGTGTTATCACTAATTCAGGATATCAATTCACAGTATTTCTTCTAGTGGCAATGCGAATTTTTTGTTGCCATTTAAGTATTATATTAATCTGCCCTGGCTGAGTGGCTCAGTTGGTTGGAGCATTGTCCCATAAACCAAAAGGCCGTGGGTCTGACTTCTGGTCAGCACACATACCTACGTTTTGGACTTGATTCTTGGATGGGGAGTGTACAGGAGGCAACTGATGTTTCTCATTTTGAAGTTTCTTTCCCCCACCCCCCATCTTCCTCCCTTTCTCAAATCAATGGCAAACATCCTCAGTTGAGGATTTAAAAGTGTGTACACACACACACACACACACACACACACACAGAGTACTAATTTCTTTTTAGACTATTCATACATCAAGAAATGATGTCTTACCTTCCGAGCATACAAAACACCAGCTAACGTTAACATGCTCATGATTTCGGCAGCCCCGCCTGGGTGTAAAGTGATTTGGACAGATGATACTATTAGATGCAAGTATTTTTGACCCAGCAGCTAGACAAAAGTCATTGGCATGGTATGCCACAGGGCAGCGGACACATCGCATCAGACGACCTAAAACCATGAGAATCAGGAAAACCAGGGAGGAACAAAAAGCACATGGAGAGATTAAATACTTAAAATGTGTGTTATTCAAACTTATTTGCTAGTACTGATAAAATGTCACAGATAAAAGGAAGCACTACTAGGGCAGGTGATCTTTAACAACCAATTCACTAAGAAAAGCTCAGGTGGGAGCTATGTGACTTCAACATAAGGAGTCAGATCCCACACTTGCTTTTGTTACCTGGTGCTGTAATTCTTGAATGAACTCCTCTACCCCTTCTAAATGAACTACAT
>PVJN01046165.1:0-16562 GCA_004026805.1 Lasiurus borealis
AAATGGATTGGATAAAGAGATTGCAATGATGCTCACCAAATGGAGAAGGACGATTTTGAAAATCATAAGCTTGGTGAATATCATATTCCTTGGGTATGTGGGAGCACTCAAAGGGTGAGAGCCAGAGTACAGATAAATTCATGAGGAAGTGAGCTGTTACAGGGATGATACAGGGAAAAAATACATCTAAGACTAGAGAACAGGGACTTTGGCTCACTGAAAGGGTCTGAGCACTGCGATATAGAGGCACAAACATTACTGCCAACCTTGCTCAGCTTCCTTTGATGGTGTATCTTCAATTTCCTAATCTCTAAATGTTGCAGAGCTTGAGGGCTCAATCCTCAGAATTCTTTCTTATCTCTCAATACTCTCTAACTAGTTGATCTCATCCTTTCCCATGCCTGTAACTGGCATCTATATACTAATGTTCCCCCTACAAATGTCCAGAATCAACTTCACAGCTTCACTTAGATGTCTAACAGGAATCCCAAGCATTACATGTCCCTATTAGACTCTCCATGCCTCATTCCTCAAACCTGTTTTTCCCACACTCCTTCCCATCTTAGAAAATGATAAATCTATTTTACAAATGACTGAGGTCAAAGGCCTCACAGACATCTTTGGATCTTCTAATCCCTTCACATCCTATATTCAATTTGCCAGGAAATCCTGCTAAATCCTAGCCTGATTCCTGGTTCCAGCTCCACATTTTTTTTCTCAACATTCCCTGATAGTCCTACTAACACAGCTAATAGTTTTTTCCTTAAGTAGCCCTATATTTTGATGCTGTACTTTCTAGTCATAAACCAAGATTAGGAGACTTAAAATAAGTTCACCAAAAGTGAAGAAAGGAGAATGAACAAGTATTTGCCAGGATTCTCTTTTGTTCCAGCTAACGAGCCTTGGACACCAATCACATGTGGCATGAATAACCTTTTCTAGACCACACTGAGGGCCTTAACATAATATTGGAGGCAAGGACAGGTTCATCAGTGTCAGAACATTCTCTTTTCTCTCAAAGATCAATTTTTGACCACAAATCTCTTTTTGATAGACCTTAGACTCAGTTGAAAGCAAAACAAAGGTATTTTCCTGAAATAAATGGGCTGAAAGTCTTTATCTAGACCTTTAAAAATATATTATGAACGTCCTTTGATAACCTCATGACCCACTACCTGTTTAAGGTTTTTAGTATGTGTAGATATCAATTTAAGTTAAAAAACCATTAGGTATTTTTTAAAATTAGGATAGGTAAAGACCTTAAGTTTTGATCAATAGTGTGTGGAATATATAGCATAACTTTATTTGTAAATATATATATTTGTGTATAAAAATGCTTGAGTCCTGGCCACTGTGGCTCAGTTGCTAGAGGGTCGCCCCATGAACAGAAAGGTCACTGGTTCTATTCCCAGTCAGGGCACATACCCAGGTTTTTAGTTCAATTCTCAATTGGGGTGTCTACAAGAGGCAACAGATGGATGTTTCTCTCTCACATTGATGTTTCTCTCTCTCCCTCTCCCTTTCTCTCTTTAAAATCAGTAAATACATTTTTTTTAAATGCTTGAAAGCCCATATAACAAGCTTGGAACAATCAAATAGGAAGGACTGAGGAACTAGGAAAGAGGGCAAATTATTGAACATTACAAAGTAAAAGCTTTACAAAAATATATGTTCTGTATCATAAAATTTAGTTTTAAAGGTGTATAATTAAATGATATTTAGTTTATCCATGGAGTTGTGCAACTATTACAACTAATTTAAGGACATTTTTATCATTTCTCCCAGAAAACTTTTTGACTATTAGCAGTCACTCCCCTTTCTTTTCTCCTCTAGCATTGGACAACAAATATACTTTCTGCCTGTATGGATTTGCCTATCCTAGACATTTTCTATAAATGGAACATTACAATATGGAATCAGGGTTCACCCATGTTGTAGTATGTGTCAGTCCTTCAGTCCCTTTTATTGCTAAATAATATTCTATTATATGGATATCCCACATTTTAGCTATTTACCAATTGATTGAAATTTGGGTTGCTTTTGCTTTTTGACTATTATGAATAATGCTGCTATGAACATTTGTGTACAAGTTTTTTATGTTTTTGTAAGTTCCTTTGTACTTAATATGTATATTTTTTATTTTTGGTATTAAAATACATGTGAAACATGTATTTCTTTTATTTCCAAAGTATATACATTAAAAGTCATTAAATGTGGTGAATATGACTGATATCACCCACATACTACTCTCATTTTACAATATCATTTGCATCTATTTTATTTATCTTTAGCCAGTTTTAAGAACCCTTCCTCTACAAAAGATTTGCTTTCTGAGTGAAATCTACTTGACAACTTGTATAGTAGCTCAACTTTTTTATTGAGAGTTTCCCTGCTGTGTCTTACTATCAGTCAGCCCTAATATAGAAGACTTGCCTTGGTGGTATTCAATGAGTGCAAAAGTGACAATCCTTTTTATTTTAATTGCTTTAATTATTCACTTGTGTAACTTCCTTTCCCTCCTCTCAAATAGCAATGATATCTAGAGGAATTTTATTTTCTGAAAAACTCACTGACCTCATAACTCTTTAATATTTTATTGTATAGCTTTTATTTAAAGATTGATTACTCAACTATTCAAAGTGTTTTCAACATCTAACATAACTTTAATATATGGTAAATTTTGAATTTATCTAAGTTGAAGTTAACTTTCTAAAAAGTGCATTGGTTGACAAAATTATGACTGACAGGATCTAGGCTTTATGGAGAATTAGGGACTTGGAAAAACCATTGCAAATGGCACTAAATGTACTTAAAAGACCCACAATAAATAAAAGCTCTAAGAGTCATCACTTACGGTGGCCAAATTAAATTGTCTATAAACAAAAATTCTGTGGATTTGAAATTTGTAGTAAAAACACTGGAGTAAAGCCATAAACGGTAGCCATTTCTTAACTTGAATTTCTCCCTTCTCTGGTTTAGCTGAAATTCTATGGCCCATCATTTCAATTACACCCTTTCAGTTCTCCAAATTCTCCTTCTCTGTTGTTTGCTAAACTCTCAGGAAAAATGCCAACTCTTAGGTGAATCTAATCCTCTGTGGCTGCACCCACCCATCTGAGAAAGTTCTACCACAGGGAGATGGGTTCCTTTCCACCACAGCCTCCAAAGGAGACTCGCAGCACTGCAGGGCAAGCCTCTTCGTTGTTTTTGGTGAATGCACTGTAAGCGGCAAGGTTTTTAAACTTCATCTGATTTAAAACCGTGGTCACCTCATCTCTGCCCTCACTCTCGGAAGGTGAAGTTCCTAGAAGGAGCAGCAGTTCAAGATAGAGATCGAGTGGACTGAGAATGAAGTCCTTGGGCCTCTGTGAATCAGCGCAGAGAGCAAAGAACAAACCTTTAGTTCTGCAGTGACGAGGCTGGTTTGAGAATAAATCACTGACTGGCTAATTGGCTCTAGGTAAACTATCTTTGATGAAGATGACCAATCTTCCTCAAATGTGTGATTATATCATCACTCTCTGAAGACTGTTTTGAGAATCAAAATAAATAAACTATGTTTGAGTACGTTGTAAACATTAAAGCATGACATAAAATAATATTCTTAGGAATTAAAAAAAAATCTACCTTAAAGAAATTACCCCAAGCAAAGGCTTCTATTATACTAGTTAATTTTTTAGAACTCCTATACATTTTTATGACAAAATTTTTTATGTCAAATACAGTGTAATTCCATTTTTATTAAGCACAACATATAAACTGTATGTTAAGAAGACATTTCCTTTAGATACATAATTTTGAAAGTGTGACAGTGTTTTTGATGGCATCTAGCCTTGTGTCTGTTATTCTGTGATCTCTTCATCAGTATTGACAGCCAACTGAAAACTTTATTTTATATGATATGTTTTCCCAGATTATATCTTACTTATAAAAATTATAGAATACAGCTAAAATGAATGCTTTGTGACTAAAAGATACTATAAATTGCCTTTATAGTGTTTTTTTTTGATGCCATCAATGCATTAGAGTATTTATTTAATAAACAGCAAAAATATGATGTTAGCAAGTGAACTGAAAATGGGGCGCTAAGCAAACTAGGTGCTGTACTCTGTCTTAAGTCATTACTTATTCTGTGAGATTAAAACACAATGGCACACTGACTGAATTTTGTTGTAGGGCCCTATTTAGTTATTAGTATCTTTAAAATGGAAAAGTTTTTGGTGTCATATATGTCTCTACACATGAACTCTTTGGAATGTGAGATCTTTTTAAATCAATTACCTTTGTAGTTAGTAAGTGAAATATTTAAAATATTAATCTCTGTACAATGAATATTCTATGTCTTATTCTTTGTGGCTTAGAAAAAAATAAAGTTGAAACTGGTGGTTTCAATTAATTACATGACTGACTGTTATGCTGGCAAGAAAGGCCAAACCATTCTTTGCTTTTTTTATTTTTTTTCAAAATGAACCCACATTATTTGCTTTCATAATTCTTAAAATATGCTTGTTGCTAAGCATTCCACTTAAATGAATAAAAAAAGAAGGGGAGAAGCCTGTTTATTGGTTAAATTTATGGAAAAGTCTTACTAAATCTAGACTAATGTAATTGGCCTTAAATGTCAAAATGAGCTTGAACGTAATTAGAAGCAAAGCAGACATCAAAACATTATGCCTATTCCAGCAGCAAATTACTTTAAGTAGAGTCTACACTTAAATATAATTTCAAGAGTAAAAGGAAATATGGCAGAAGCTCATTTGCAAAAAACAGTGAATATTATAAGTGTGTAGTTGTATCTGCCTCTTTTCTTTTAAATGTTGGCCATTCTTCGGTTAACTTTTCATACACCACCATGAATGAATGCAGACAAAATCATTAATTTGTACAGAATCCTAAGATTTCTTTCAGGGTAAGGTAATAATGATATATGACACTGAGCCATAACTAGTATTTATATGGTGCTTTATAGATCCCAAAGCAATTAATTGTCTATTATGTAGAAAAATATTAGCAACGCTAATAAATTAAAATCAGTTACTGTACATACTATAGCTCCTGTTATAGAGGGGAACTGAAGTGCACAAGTCTTAAATGATTAACCTAGACTTGCAGGAAGCAAATGGTGTTGTCAGGTCTCTAGGCTGGAATTTGTTGACTTCAAATTCCTGTATTCCTTTTGGATTTTACAAGACATCTTGAGATCTAATAATTGCTGGTCTCCTTTTATTATCTATTTAACCAAAATAATCAAGATACAAGCCAGTTTAAGTACATTTAAAATTTTTTTTACCTCCTTTGTGAAGCACAGTACTGGGTACACATCTGAAACTCTGTATTATGCTGGACTGATTAATGCAAAATAGATATTGCCAGCATTTTTCATTCTTTGCTAAAATAAGCTCTACTCATTAACATTTTCCATATAAAAAGGACATAACCTTTTCATTTTCACGAGAGTCTAAAAGAACAGAATGTATTTTAATAATAAAAATATTTTAACAAAGACTGAAATGCTAAAGTTCCTATATTAGAAACATTAATTTTAAGGAAGAACTATCAGGATGAACTGAACAAAATTATATTTTTTCCTTAACAGCATTCCTTGCAGAGCATTCTATTTTTAGTTGAAAGGTATACTTCCCACCAACTATGTTAAAATAATATTGAAATGCAACCATCTAGCTGACAGAACAAACAGCTGTGAAAATGAGACCTGGAGATTTATGCAAATAGGAGATATCTGAATTAATTTCCTTCATGGAACAGACTGTCAAGTTTCTTGAAGTATTTATGCCTTATTTCTTAATTAGTGATTTTGCTAATGCCAATCATATTAAATTTTCATAACGTAAATGATGCATTTCATAGGCAAATATGCGTTATACAGTTGCAGATAAAAGTTGTTACTTTTGATGCAATAAACATTTAGTAACATATACAAAATAGACATAGTTCCTAAAGCACAGGTATATATCCTATTGTTAACTAAACTGAGGCTTTATTAAGAAAATTTCTGTAACTAAAGTTCCATAGAATCTACATAGCAAACCTCACACTGTTTTCTAACTATCCATTTGTAAAAATATGAATAAGAACAAGGTTCTTCACTTCACTTCAGAAAAAAGGCAGCTTTAGTTAAGAAATGCTTATATTTCGCATTTTAAAAATACTATGCTGAGAAATAGTTTGTTTATTGTTTGATCCCTTTTAGTTGGCTTTGATTTCTCATTTCTCTAAGTTCACAAAGATCTTTACTGCAAGTTATATTGCCTACTCTTTGCTATTACAAACATAAATTTCAAAGCTTTCTTAGATTTTGATAGTGTTTATTATTTTTATAATACTGAGAAAATAAATTTGATAATTATTTTGTTTAATATTTATTTGCAATGATTTCATGATATAAGAGCTGATTTACAAGCCATAAACTAAAAGCAGTCTTATTAAACACCTTGCATACCTATTAAGAGTATATACCTTTATGTAGATCTATATCTATATACTTTTCTTCTTTAAGAATGTTACCTGTTCATGTCCTTACCATTTTAAAAATATGAGAGAATTATATTTTCTTACTGATGTATACTTATAAAATAAGGTTTTATAGATATGTATGTAATCATTTTTCTATCTACTATCTACATTTTTTAAAACAAGAACCCATTTATTGTCAAAATTAGAAAATATCAAATGGTATAAAGAGTAAAATAACTTATAATTCAACAACAAGTTACATGTATATTTTTAAGTTTGTTTTAGAATTTAAAAATTCTACCAGTTTTTTCTTTCTAGGCATGTGTATGTACTTGAAATAAAATTGAATTCAATTGCCTTTTAGCTTAATGTTTTTGTCATCATTTACATCACTCATAACTTAACTCATTAATTATACTGTAAAAATATAGTTTTGATAACTGTGTAATATGCCACCATATTTAAAATTTACTTAAACATTCCACTATGCTTCTACATTAAAGTTGTTTCAAAATTCTCACAATGGCAAATAATGCTACAAAGAGCTTTTTTGAGATCAATCCTTTAGTACATTTATGGACATTTTCTTGAGGTAAATTTCTATAAGTGCAATTACTATATCAAAGAGTAAATGTACTTTTGAGTGTTGTGATATATAATGGAATGCTGATCCCCAGAGAAATTACACAAACATTCACTGCCATGTGAAATACATGAGAGGATTTCCTGCCAGCAGTGAGCTTCTTTAACTCTCTGTCCCTACAAATAACAACAAACTTTCCTTTTTCTCATAGCCATACAGTATAAATTAAGATTGTACCTTCATCTCTTTTTTAATTTTTCAGTTTTCACTGGAGTACATACTTATTGATTAGAGAGAGAGGGAGGGAGAGAGGGAGAGAAAAACATCAATGTGAGAGAGAAACATTGATTGGTTGCTTCCCATATGGACCCCAACCAGGAATTGGTGGGAATCCACATACTCCAGGGAGCACATGTAATTAGGCAGTTGGTTTTTTTCCTCTGAAATATAATATCTTCTTGCATTTTTATGGAAAGTTGCATAGGATGAACTAAAGCAAATATTCTAAACTGGAATTGGGGCCTATTTTTTAACTTTCCATGCAATACAGAAAACTGAGTACATGCTGTTGAGTTACTGCTGCAATAATTTACTGAGGAACCTCTGTTTGTTGGGTTTCTGATTATTGCCAGGAATTCTTCATGTCATGCTAAGTTGTATTCCCATGCCACTTAAGGAACAATACTAACCATTACTACTTGTTGATCGCCTGTTACATTGAAGGAACCGTGTTAACTATTTTTTGTGTAGTTTTATCTTTAACCCTCCTAACAATCCTCTAAAAGATATACTATTTAAAAAAAATTATTTATTGATTAAGGTGTTACATATGTGTTCTTATTCCCTCTTTAATCCTTATTCCCCCACTCATGCAATTGATCTGCTTTTATTAACGGGGAATTCTATGGAGCCATGAAAGAATAGTTGAAATGTCTGGCTATAAGATTGTATTTTTTGTAGGCAACACTCAAGAAAATATTTAATAATATAGTCACCTTTTCATCAGTGAAAACAGGCTTACAAAAGCTCATCTGAAATGCCTGAGATAATTATTCCTCATTAATTGCTCTCGTTTATTTCTGAAGTTGGTGTTATGGAGTAGATTGGCCATTAAAATAATATTAATGGAATAAGGCCATTAATAGTTGGAAATCTGCAAATGATTGGGAGAAAACTATCAAAATATGATGAGGTTCTCCCCACAGGAGTGTACATCTGGGATTGAAATACAGACACTTTATTTAAAGAATGTAATAACTCCAATAATTGCAATGATAGCAACACATAATAGCAGTAAAAGAATGCCCGTTCTGTGCTTCAACTGCATTAATATCATGCTTTAAAAGAAAGTGCACAGTATACTATTTTACCAGCATGCCACTGTGTGATGAATCACTACAAACATAAATTCCAAAATCCCCTCTGATATTACAGCAGAAAGGAAAAGAAGTTAATTTTACAGCTTTTTTTGGGGTGAGATGCTTATCTGTATCAATACGTTACTTAACAATTTAAAGCAAATCGATAATTTTGTATTGCAGAGCTGGATCCAGGCAATGATGTCAATTTGGCCTAAAGCCTCAGATGAAATTACCTTTAAGAGACTGTGGAAGATTTGATACAGTAATAGCCACACAGAAACAAGAACAACAAAAATACCATTATCTTTCTTTCTGCCCTAAAGATGCCTCTAAATCCTCAAATAATCATAAATTTTTGTCTCTGCTCAATAAAAATGAAGTTTGTTCAGTGAAAATACCTCCTCAGAGAAATAACATTTCTTCTAGTGTAACCTTCCTCAAAATAGCTCTTCGGATATTCTCCAGGAAAAAAAAAAGTTAATAAAGAAAGAGTAAAAGTCTTCAATGGCTCCCCTGTGCACAAACCAACCTCTGGAGACACTTTTATCATCCAGCTCCAGACAGACACTTTAATTCCTTTGTCATATGTCCCTCCATGCCCTGTGATCTCCACATCTCTGATTTATTCATTCCCTGTTCCTTCTATGGAGTATTCTCATCTAATGCCACTGCCCACATCCTTACCTATTGAAATCATATGCACCCTAAAGACAACTCTTCATAAAGCTTGGCAGACCTCATTCCCTGAAAGCAATCTCTTCCTCTTATTAAAATGAGATGATTTGGGAACACCATTGCTTAACACATAGAGGTCCCAGAATTTTAAAATACTCTCCAGGATAGTTCTGATATATTTCACCTTCTGGCTTACTTGAGTTCTTTCTTATGTCTTCTATGACATAAATTGACTTCTTCCTTATATTCTCAGCTATGTTATAAGGTAAAGAAGGCAGTTAGTACCTTTGTTGATGAGTACATACCTCATGGCTTCATCACATAAAGAATGTTGACTGAATTACAAACAACAATAAAACATGTACATGCTTTATTTAGTCTTCATTGTGAATCGATATATCTGATATTTTGTGAAAAATGGATTTCAATGGTGTAGCAGATTAGGGGAACATAAGCATGAGGATGTGATAATCAACAAGAGACAATATCCATAAAGCAAAGAAATGCAAGGAAATATGAGGCTGCAGATAGTAAAGGTACATGGGCTGGCCTGGCCTCAGGTTGTGCCTATTTAAAAAAAAGAAAATCAATTTATCCCTGGAAGACAGTCATCAGAATGTGTTTTTTCATCTCAAAATTTTATCAGTGTCTCCTTATAAATGAAAAAAAAATTACAAACACCAGAAAATTATGGATATAAAATATTCTTTTAAAGTCTTAATTAATGAAAATAATAGAAACTCCAGAACTAAGTAGCTTGAGTCAAGAAATGGCAATCCTAGGAGACTCATGATCTCTGCTAGACTTCGGTCTTTAATGTTGTGTCTGGCACAAAGGGGCAAAGACACATGCCACTAAAAGGTGCAGATGGCTAACTGAGATACTTGAGCAAAGATGGATACTTATTGGGATTCCCTAGAGGTTTCATGGCACAAGGACATGAAAAGGGAAATTTGTGTTTTGGTTTGGGCCAGTGGTCGCGAGACATGGTTTGCTACTCTGTTGACTAATAAGTTTGCCGACCACTGTCATATACTACCCTTTACCTCTTTGCACACAATATGCCACAATTGCCTAATCTTCACAGCTTCCTACTACACAGTAACATTTAGTCTAGTTAGGCAAATACATATGGAATCATATTCCAGCTGGTACTCAGAACTGCAGGGGATGAGTAGATTAGTTATCTAAAAGGAAATAAAGTAAGATGGTTCCTTATCCCAACAGCCACAAAAATCTGTTTGGAGTAAATGAACTAAAAGACACAGCCTGACAAGACTGAATGTTGCTTAGTCGTGGGGTTCAGAACATTTTCATTTTGCTGACAGCAGATGAATTGATAAAAGTATTTTGTAATGCAAGTTTACCAATATCCATTAAAGTTGAAGATAGCTTTATTCTAAGACTCAGCAATTCTAATCCTACCCACATATCTTAAAGCAATATTCACATGTGCAGAATTTCACATGTTCTTAAGTTAATGTGCAATGTTCAGAGCAGCATTATTTGGAGTAAAAAATATTTTTAAAAATCCAAACCCTGCATGCATTAGTTTTCTTTATTTGTGTTACAAATTATCACAAATTTAGCAGCTTTGAACATTACTGGTTTATTGCCTTAATTTCTATAGATCAGAGGTTTGGGTATGGTGTTTGGTAGGTTCTCTGCTCAGAGTCTACAAGCTGAAGTCAAGGAGTAGGCTGGCCTGTGATCTCATGTGGAGCATGGGGTCTCCTTCTACCCTCAGAATTCAGTTCCTGTGGTTGCAGGACTGAGGATCCTGCTCTCTTGATTGCAGTTGCCTGGGTGCTATTCAGAGCTCCTAAAGGCCACCCTCAGGTCCTAGCCTCATGGCCCCTCAAAATGACAACTTATTTCTTCAAGGCCAACAGGAAACTCTCTTTATCTGCTTTTTGATGGATTCCAAGTAATGAGCAACCTATTCAGAGGAGTTTAATCCAATCACATTCACAAGTCCTTCCCAAACCCAAGGGAAAGGGACTATGCAGTGAGTCAGATATCTTGAAGACCCTCCTTCGAATTTGTTTGCTGTGTAGGAAAATGGAAAAATAATTGTGCAGTTTTGATTTTTTATAAATAGTGCATCATATATAATGCAATATGTAGTTACATGTTATGCCACAAGAAAAACAAATAAAATATAGCTATATGTACTCATATTGGCAAATCTCACAAGCATTGTGTTGAGCAAAAAAAGTAACTGGCAGAAGAAACAGTGCAGTATGAAACCAGACATGGCAGGTAGATGGAAATTATGCAAATATATATGTGATTTACAATTAAGTCTATATATGCACTAAGAGCTTAAAGGAATGTACAAAAAAAACCCCATAAATATCAAATTTAGAAAAATGGTTTTCTATGGGAAAGGGAAGAAATCGATGAGGATAGGGCACTCAGGGTCTTCAGAGCCATTGCCAACCTGATTGTTAAGCTGAAGGATGCATTTTAAATTCTTAATATCTCTTTGTATGTCTAAAATATTTCACAAAAAACTAAAAAATATATATAAAATAAAATGATAAAACAAAAATTGATAAGGGTTTAACAAGATTAATTAATTGCTCTGAAGATAAAATAAACCTTGAATTCATTAAAAATTCTTCTAAATTCTATCAACACCTGGAAAATAATAGAAAAAAATTAAGGATCATGCTGCTTCTTCAAATTTCTCAGTAATTCTTTCAGCACAACTAAAACTACAATTAGCCATTTTGGTGGAGAGGAAACAGGGAAATTAATTTGTAATTAAGTGTTTTATAGCATTTACCGTTTATATTGTATAACTGGTTTAGACATTATTTTAAGTGAAAATTCAATAGAGCAAGTAATTAGCATTTAGAAGATACAAATTAGAAACACACCAAATAAACAATATTAAAACGCAAGTACCTCATGCAATAGAGGGTAGTATATTATTTATGAATAAAAATAATACCTATTTGTAGAACTGCAAAACAAATGAGGGCTTATCCTGATTATTTTAGCAACCAGTTTTATAACCGGTACAGAACTGTTTCATTATGAAAAGTTAATCTGAACTGTTCTCCTTTTAAACAACCTATTAGTCCCCAAAAAACAGGTACTGCAAGATATTACCTCTCAGCAGGACTTGCTCTTCCTCATTAATTCTACTTAGTAGTGTGTCTGCTTGGAGAAAGTTATTGGCTTGAGATGACAAAGTTGTTTTTTATTATAGTGTATCAATATGTTCTTTTGTTCTCCATTGAAAAATTTCAAGAACCCTTTTCCCATCTCATGGGATTGTATGCTGAAGCTCTCCTGGCTGTTTCTCTCCCACTGTCCTTTCTGATGCTATAGATCCCACAGCACAGTGTTAAGCACTTCTGATACTTGTACTCTAGGTGAGGCGATAAAATCTGTGCGTAAATGTCAATAGTGTGTGACAGAAAGTGATGAATGTCATAAAAAAGAGGGGATGGGGGGCAGAAATCTAGTGTGTTAGGTCCTATGCTGGCTGCTTTGCAGGTACCATCTGGGCATCTTGGGAAGGAGCTGAGGAGCAGATGCTTCTGGTAAAAGAAATGAAACACCAGCCATTCTTCCTACCACAAGTCTATTTACACACTGTTTGCACTGGGCATGTGAGAGTTTTCACATAGAGGTAGAAGAGAGAAATTTTATTCAGCTTTTGGGTTGTCTTTGAAATATTCATCTTGTGCTATATGATTAATCTAAGCCTATCATTTTGATTTCAGCCATATTGCCAATGATTCATTTAGGAGTGATCAAGGTATTGAATCTTGCCAGTAAGACAGGAGAGCAACTTTGCTGAGGGAAGAGGGGATGGTGCTGGGAAAGGTGTTCTTGTTTCTAAGGAGACCCAGGCAGAGATGATCCCATTTCCTCTCTAGATTTTATCACGGAGCCTGGAAATGTCACATTCATTTTGTTAACATGAAGACAACACATGAAGAAGGCAACTGCATTAGTTTGCTGGGGGCTGCTGTAACTAAGGACCAAAAACTGGTACTTAAAACAATGGGAATTTCTTATTTCACAGTTCTGGAGGCTAGCAGTCAGAAATCAAGGTATTGGGCAGGTCCATGCTCCCTCCGAAGGCTCCATCTGATTAATTAATTGCTCTGAAGATAAAATAAACCTTTCATTACGAAAAGTTAATCTGAATTGTTCTCCTTTTAAGCAACCTATTAGTCCCAACAAAACAGGTATTGCAAGATATTATCTCTCAGCAGGACTTGCTCTTCCTCATTAATTCTACTTAGAAGTGTGTCTGCTTGGAGAAAGTTATTGGCTTGAGAGGACATAGTTGGTTGTGATTGGTGTGGCATCTACAAGCCAAAAACCTCCAAGGGCTGCTGGCCAACAACTAGAACTAGAAGAGGCAAGGAATCTTGCCAGTAAGACAGGAGAGCGACTTTGCTGAGGGAAGAGGGGATGGTGTTGGGAAAGGTGTTCCTGTTTCAGGTAGCATCAGGAAGGACAGTGGGAGAGAAACAGCCAGGAGAGCTTCAGCATACAATCCCATGAGATGGGAAAAGGGTGCTTGAAATTTTCAATGGAGAACAAAAGAACATATTGATAAACTATAATAAAAAACAACTTTGTCATCTCAAGCCAATAACTTTCTCCAAGCAGACACACTACTAAGTAAAATTAATGAGGAAGAGCAAGTCCTGCTGAGAGGTAATATCTTGCAGTACCTGTTTTGTTAGGACTAATAGGCTGTTTAAAAGGAGAACAGTTCAGTTCTTATTAACAAAATGAATGTGACATTTCCAGGCTCCATGATAAAATCTAGAGAGGAAATAGGATCATCTCTGCCTGGGTCTCCTTAGAAACAAGAACACCTTTCCCAGCACCATCCCCTCTTCCCTCAGCAAAGTTGCTCTCCTGTCTTACTGGCAAGATTTCCTGCCTCTTCTAGTTCTAGGTGTTGGCCAGCATTCCTTGCAGGTTTTTGGCTTGTAGATGCCACCCCAATCACATGGCCATTTTCTTCACATGTGTCTTCACATGACCTCCCCTCTGTGTATGTCTGGGTCCAAATATCTCCTTTTTAAAAAATATCAGTTATATTGGATTAGGACCCACCCTATGACTTCATTTTAATTCATTTATCTCTATTTCCAAATAAGGTCGCATTTTGAGGTCCTGAGGTTTGGACTTCACCATATCTTTTGAGGTACATAACACCTGAGAGAATTCAAAGCCTTGGCTTCCTGGAATCTAATTAATCCCTTGAATGTTGTGAGGTAAATTTCCTAATTGTTTAAGTCAGTTGGAGTCAAGTTTTCTGCTACTTGCAGCCAAATTATTCACACAGAATTATGCAGACATTTCAGATGGGATAGAAGGTAAAGGAGCTAATTTGGGTCTTGGAGAAGTGGACAGCAGTGGAAGAAAGAACCTGGTCAAACTTTGCACAAACATGCTCCTCTTGAGTGGTTATTTTACAAAAATTTTTGAATACCATCACCCCTGCACAGCCCCCCAAGAAAGAACAACAGGTGCCAGCAGAAGGACAAAGGACAAGGCCATAAAACTACAACGGGGGCAGAGTCCTGATACTTGAGTCAAGCCAAAGCTCCATGTGCAGCTCTTCCTGAGCACATAAAAAGCTACTCCCTCCCCAATTCACCACTGGCTTTTTCTTTAGTCAGACTGCCTGCACCCAGGTGCCTGGAATAAATTATCATTTTGATTACACTGAGCCTTGAATCCATTCTGTGTGACCCTGGCCCAACCCCGAACCTTTCAATCCTCTTAGGAGGGTTTGATGCCATGTTACTGGGGCTCAAGATACAGTAAGGTCCAATCAAACCAGTGTTTAGTTTGACATCCAGTTCTACTTCCTAGAGAGAATATGCCACCTGGATGGCTAGGTCAAGATCAGGTTTGAGAAACAGCACCAACACTAAGTCAGGCTCATCTTCTGCTGTGGGACTCCTCTTTTCAACCTAGCTGGTTCACTCAGAGTCTCTCCTGCATCCCGTAGCTCTATGTATGTAATTGGTGATAGTTGGCCTCCAAAATGGCTTGGATCCAGGTAAAGATAATATAAAGAATTGCTGGTTTTTAAAGTTTACTTTTTTTTTAGCTTAGTTTTTGTGATTTTTCTTACATAAAATGGCTTCTCTTAATGTGCTGTGCTTTGACACATACTATCATTCACCGACCAACCTCAACACCTGATCACTGGATAATGAGGGAGATGTCACAGGGCTTCATTTCTTTGTTTTTTTCCATTTCTCATTCTGGATCTTACCTCTGAGCTCCCACAGAGCCTTGTGCTTGCCTTTATCAAGGCTTTATATTTACTTACTGGGTACCTCCCTCAACCAACAATTTCTTGAGAGCTTAGGACTTAATTGTATTTGTATCTCAGGATCACCAATATTGTCTGGCTCTTTCAGGCACTCAACAAATGCTTGGTGATGAGTAACAAATTTAGCAACATATTTAAAAAAAACATACAACCTCCAATGTAATCAGTTGAGCTATTATGTATATAGATATCTTTCCCTCAAAGCTATATTATATATATATATTACTCTTATCCCAATATTATCTTTCTTACATAATAGGATTTACTATGTCAGCTTATGGTGAAGATATATACATTATTTTATCTTGATCATTAAACTTTTAATGTTTCTAAATTCACATGGAGTTAATTTTCAGGATCCCTTTGGTTAGAGGCTAAATCTCTACATAAGTTCTGTTTATGGATTGATTTATTTTTAACTTCCTTTTAAGTGTAAGTGAAATCTAATGACAATGCTGAGGCATGTACTAGATGATCTAAAGGTTCTTCAAAACTTTAGAAGAGTTTATAAGTTTAAAATTCAAAAGCATCCTTCTGGGTTATGCCGAAACCGGTTTGGCTCAGTGGATAGAGCGTCGGCCTGTGGACTAAAGGGTCCCAAGTTCGATTCTGGTCAAGGGCATGTTCTTTGGTTGCGGGCACATCTCCAGTGTGGGGCGTGCAGGAGGCAGATGATCAATGTCTCTCTCTCATCGATGTTTCTAGCTCTCTGTCCCTCTCCCTTCCTCTCTGTAAAAAATCAATAAAATATATTAAAAAAAGCATCCTTTTGGATTATACCTGACATAAAAATATATGAACCGTAAGACATGTTTCAAAATGTTAACTCTCACAAACAAAAAAGAGCAAACTTTATTTTAAAATTCTATTATGTTTTCATTTGTAGTGCTGAGAACCCTGCATTCAATCTTTACTAGTCTCAGCATCTCATTCCATTCGATTATTTCCAGAATTACAGAATTAGTGCATAAGCTGCACATGTGCTCAAACACCTGCACCCTGCAGGAGAGACCATTTTAAATATTAAAACCAGCTACTCCACGTTATCAAAAAGATGTCAATATGATTGAACCACTGTTAAAGTGAAATTACTTTGATGTTAATCATTATTACTATAATAAGAATAATGACTTCAACC